>PVLD010010455.1:0-70719 GCA_004027595.1 Dinomys branickii | reverse complement strand
CAGGAGTACAGTTATTATCACAGGGAAGATAACTGATTGAGTGGTAGGGCAACGGAGATGAGGGAGGAGAAAAAACGAACTGATCAAAAGGGCCATCATCTGTGTAACCTGAGTAACAAAGATGAAGGTAACATTATGTAGGACAGCATCCAGAGCTAATTCCCTTCTATGTTCTCTATAATTCTGTATTTCCTCAATCATTTTTGTATTAGCAGAAATGAAGATAACTTTATATTATACAGCATCCAGTGCAAATTCCCTACTATCTTATCTATAATTTGGTATTTCCTTTAATGTTTTTGTTAACTAATGTGAAGATAACTATGTAATACAACATCCAGTTCTAATTCCCTACTATATTCTGTATAACTTTGTATTTTCTGTATTGTTTATGGCTTTTCTGGTTCATATGTCTCCATTCTTTTGTCTTTAAAATAAAATTTAAAAAAAAAAATTTCTAAGTTTACCGCAACCTGCCTCGTCCTCTACATGAGATGCATCAGCTACCTCTGTTTCATGAAGAACTTGATGATCCTTTGACTACTCATTTCCCAGGCCTGCGGTAACCACCTGGGTGATTTACGGCAGCAGAAATCTACCCTCTCAGAGTGTGGAGGCCGGGAGCCTGGACTACCGGTAGGTGCTGGCAGGGCCACCTCCCTCTGCGCCCACAGGGGGCTCCTCACTCGCTCGCGCCTCCTGAGCCCCTGTAGCTCCGCCTCTGCCGCCTCCGCCTCCCACGCGGCATCTCTGTCCTCACGCAGCTGTCTTCTCGTGAGGACGAGTGAAGTCCGTTGGATTAGGGGCTCATCCCGCCTAGGATGACCTCGCTCTAACTAACTGCATCTGCAGTGATCCTATTTTCTAAGAAGGTCACATTCTGAGGTACAGAAGGTTAGGATTTCAACTTTTTTTTTTTGTAGGGAGGGGGCATAGTGAAGCCACAACAGCTCCCTCTCTTGTCCCAGGAGACACTGTAGGACACAACTGTGTCACTTTAAAAAGAGCTGTCATGGGACTAAGATGTGAAAGCAAATGAATGTTGTGCACAGACTTTGCATCTGTGCGTTGCTGGCTTTTGGCGGGTCCGAGTCCCTCTGGGCGCAGAGCTGGGCCGTGGTATCTTTCCTCCCTTCAGCCCCGAGTTCTAGCTTTCCTGTCCCGGTATGACACTTCGGGTGTGCGCCCTGCATGGCTGGTGGCTTTGGAGCATGAGGGAGTCCAGGCCAGGTGGGCCCCACATGTCCCCTTGCCTGAGAGTCAGCGTGACCAGGGTCCTTAGAGAGGAAGTGGGGAAGGGCAGGTGGAGTGGGCAGCAGGAAGGAGGGGACAGTCATTTCTCAGGTTGTCCTGAGTGGCCACCAGGGGCTTGTGTGTCACTGGTACCCAAGAGGGGGCCCTTATGTGGCCTATGGGCAAGTGTCTTTGGAGGCCTCTCTTCCTCTCTTGGAACCTTTGCCTCCCTGTACCTGCTCCTTCTCGGGGCTGCTCACCCAGCTGGCGGAGTCCGGCAGGTCTGCCTCCTGTGGTGCCCCCAAGGCGCTCAGAAACCTGCTCTGGCTGCAACCCTGGTGCTGCGGTGCAGGCTGCCCTGCATGTGCCCCTGGCCTGTGTCCCTTCCTGGTTCTTCTTGCTGAGGAGGCGCTGCAAGCAGGTGAGCCAGGCCGATGTCCCCAGGGAGTGCAGCAAGGGTCTCTCCTCTGAATCCCACCACCACTTTCTGAGGCTTCCCTTGGAAGCCCCTCATTTGGCTTGAGTTGGGTGTGGGTGTCCTTGTCTCCCTGGAAGGGGAGAAGCCATAGGCTATGTTATGGTTTGGAGGGATATTTTTGCAAGGGGAACAATGCAATAGAGGACACATATTTTATAAGATTATTTATAATAGTCACTCAAAGAATGATACACAGAGAAATCTGTCCACACACTAAGACCAAGGAATCCAGCCGAGGGCCTGGATCCCAAAGAAATGTTCTGCATGAGGCCAGCTGAATACCGAGAGCTCATAACAATGCCTCCCACGAATCCAACTGGAGGCCCAGACTCACAACAACGTCTCATGCAGGCCTGTTTCACAGACCTGTGCTGGGAAGGCCCAAAGGTCAGTAGTGGAACTTAGGAAGTCTGTGCCAGTGGGATGAAGGACCTGTGTTAGCAGGCTGAGGGATCTGTCCTGGAGCCTAGAAGCAACGCTGAGAAGAACCAGAGCTCCCCCAGAGGTACCACAGCCGTTCTCAGCAACAGTGAGGTCCTGAGCTCCTCCAGTGATGAGGACAGCCGAGTTCCCATCAGGGAAGCCAATGCAGCAGGCTTCTCCTGGAGACCGGCAGGACACCATCTTCCCCTCTGGAGCCAGGAAGTGATGCTCAGCGCGAGCACCAGAGCTCCCCCAAAGTGAACCGAAGCTATTCCTAGTGCCAACGAAGTCCCGAGCTCCTCACAGGATGAGAGCAGCCAAGTTCATCAGGACAGCCAGCACGACAAGCTCCTCCAAACAACCAACGGCTCCTTCCGGCGTCCACCAGCTCCCGACAGCCTTTCTCTGCTCCCAACAGCCCAACTTCTCCTGCAGCTCTGCCTCTTATGCTGCCGGCAGCAGTCCCCAGGGGGCCTCCCACACCCAGCACCACGCTCACTCAGTTCAGCTGGGGGTTGTAAGTTGACCATCAGTTGTCAATCCACTACAGACTAAATGTCATCTCCTTCCCCTCCTCAGGGTGAAGACACTCAACTCCAAAGATTCATCCCCGGCCCTGCTTATTTCAAAGGGTGTGAAGACCTGGTCTGCCCTTGACTCCGAGGTCCCCCACCTTGGGGACCTGACTCTGTGCAATCAAATAACTCGAGAAGAGATTTGATTCTCTTTTGTTTTCTGTCTGGGTCCTGTTGCTGAGTGCGGGACAGCAGGAGTCACACTGAACTGTGGCGTCTCTCCTCTGAAGGTCCTAGGAAAGAGACAGGCTAGGACTGGGGACAGCTCTGCCCCAAGCTCACATTCATTGATGCCTCTTCTGTACTAACTCTGTGCCAGGTGTTTGTCCCTAGGGTCCACTAGGTCCCCTATCTGAGAGTCTCATGCGTGTCCTGCACCCCAAGGACTATGCCTAGACCCTGGCGTGTTACAGATGTTCCCCCGACAGCATCGACATGGTGGTGGCTCTGTCCCCAGGGGCTTGGGGGCGGGGCCTGCCCAGTGAGCCTTTGCCTCACCCCGCCAGCCCCCCTCCGCCCCGTTAAAGCAGTTGAACTCCAGTAAGTTTTGGGGTGATTCCGGGTGCAGGGACAGGAGCCAGGACAGTGACTCGTCGCCCTGGCTGTGTTTATCCATTCCCTGGGGGCCATGCTGGGCCTTGTCAAGTGTTACACGCCGGACATATGTGGCACGCAGACAAAAAGCCTCTGCCCTCCTCTCTCACAGTCTGGTGGAGGAGGCAGACAGCGCAGAGAGGGGGGCTGTGATGAGGGGACCCCTGACACAGCCTGGAGACTGGACGGAGGACACGAGGTAGCCTTGGAAGAGATGCGTCCCGAGCTGAGGCCTGAAAGGCGAAGAGGAAGCAGGAAGGTGGTCCAGGTACGAGAGTAGCCTGAGCTACAAGGCCATGGATCAGAGTTGGGCCCTGTGCGGGGACCTGGGAGAGGCCAGGTGAGGCTGAACCAGAGGGGGAGGCTTCAAGAGGCCGAAGGTAATGCAGGGTTTCTGCCTCTGCAGCCCCAAGGGACCCAGCTAATACCTTCATTTACAGGTGAGGAAACTGAGCCTCAGAGAGTTCAGCTACTTGACTGAGGCCCTGCAGCATGTGACTAAGTTAATATTTGAACTTGAGTCAGTCTGACTCCAAAGGCAACGTGCGCATCTCCAGTGTCACCCAACCTGAGAGGAAGTGGGGTCCCACGTGGACTCGGCCTGGGCAGAGCCTTGTGGTTTTGTTTCTTTATTCCCCCCGCCCCCCGCAGTGGGCAGTCAGCAGAGAGGGGATGGAGGCAGTGACAGCTGGGAGGGTGGCCGGGGGGCTAGGGAGGGCCTCACCATGCCCCCAGTGTGCCCGGTCAGCTCTAACCACACTGGCACCTGCTTGGTTCTCTTGGAGGCCAAATCAAACCCTAATCAAACTGGATTTCTTATTTCTGGCCATAAAGAAATCCAAGAGATCAATAATAATAACAGAGACATTCAGAGGCATGTACTGCCTCTTGAGAAAAATAAAGGGAGTTTCTTCCAGCTTAGCCAGGGCCCAGCCAAGGGCAGGCATATGAGCAAACGGATGCAGTGGCTTTGCTTGTTAAACTATTCTGCAAGAGGACAGTTCAATCACACAGCAACCAGGTTCCCCCACGGGCCTGAGGGTCAGGGAAATGAGGAAGGCACACACTGCCTTGTGGGGCCCAGTGGTCACCGTTAAGGCCTTCAGCCACCAAGCGTACTGAGTGTTCGCTAACTAGTTGTTGACTAAGAACATTTCCTGGATGTACCAGCTATTTTTGTGGGCTGGGAGGAAAACCTCAGGGACTCAGGGAAATCCTAGAATTTTTGCCACAAATTATTCGATCATCTCTCTGAGGGTCCTTTGTGGAATTTCATCTCCCTGTAGGTCCTTTGCAGAGTTTCTTTTCTTTCAGTTGGACCCAAAGTAGATTGGAACAAACTAGACATTTCTTCCCTCTGATCTAAAGTTTAGATTAACGGGTGCATCTAAGTCTGATGCAGCGGCAGTGCTGTATTGGAAGGGATTCTGCATTCTGTGCGGGCTCAGCAGAAGGCAGTTTGGTGACTGACTAGCGATGTGTCTGTGGAGTCAAGAGGCAAGGACGGCGGGCACTGCTCCAGGTCTGCCACCAGCCTTCGGTCAGCTCTGGGGCAGCAGACGCAGACGCAGGTGTGCACGAAGGATGGCTATTGGGCAGTGCGCTCAGGAACATCGGCAAGGGAGTTGGGGAGCCTCAGTCCACCCCACGGGACACCCTGGCGTCCTCTCCAGCCGAGGCCAGTCACGGACCAGTTATGAGAGACAGTGGACAGACCTGGAATTTGGGGAAGGGAGGTTCTCTGTGCCCAGCTGCAAGGGATGAATCATGGTCAATCCAAGTTATTGTCCATTCCACTCCTCCTTCTGGTGACTGGTCTAGGGACAGACACATGACCTACTTCCAGATAAATGATGATTAAGGTCAGATATGCCAGAGGGTTCTGTAAAGATTTCCCTCCTGGATTAGGAGGAACACCTTTTTCCTTCCCTTCTAATTTGAGTTTCAGCAGCTATTCTGAGATCAGGAGGGAGACGTCTTCCCGATGACAGGGGTGCCTGAGCTCAGGGCCCTCACCGAGCCGTGGCATCAGCCTCACCCCGCTGCTGCCAGCTTTCACATGACATTAACTAAGCTTCACTGCTGAAGTCACTCTAGTCAGCATTTTGGTCTTGCAGCAGAGCCCCTCCTAACTGAAACAGCTGCACCTACAGGAAGCAACACTGGGGGTCACAGGGCTGCCCGAACAAGAACCAAGTTCAAGGCCAAGAAATAGGGGCCAGGGCCAGAGGACAGGAGCATATCAGGTCTACTAACTTTAACTATTAACTTTTACTTCTGTGTCTTCTGTTCATTTTTTTCAAAAGTGAGCACATAGTAAACATGTCATTTGGCACCTTGTTTTCTTTTTTCACTTAAGATTATTATTATTATTATTATTATTTGCAGTACTGGGGATCAAACTCAGGACCTTGCGCTTGCCAGGCAGGCACTTGTGCCACTGAGCTATATCCCCAGCCCTCACTTAAGATTATTATAGGAATATTTTCCCATGCTGCTAAAATCTTGCAAGTTTGATTTTTTTTTTTTTTTACTTTTAATGATTTGTAATACACTATTGTCTAGGCAATTACTGATCTTTTCCAAATGCTAGAAATTTGCCTTCTTTTTTTACTGTTGCATTACAATACTGTGATTTTTCAGAACATAAATTTTCATGTTGTTTCAAGCTATTTCCTTAGACTCTCACATCCCGGAAGTGTAACCAAGGTCCAAGATTTATAAGTATTTTAGAGATGACTTCCCTCCAATTGTTTTGTCATTAACAGTTTTAGTGGAATAATCAATAGGTTGAGAAACATCCCATCTCTGAGATGTCAAACTGATAGCCAGACATACAAACGTACCCGAAGTCCTGAAAATAAATTTTATGATGTGTTTTCAATGTTTTTTACACAGATCTCTTACTGTAGCGGTGCTTTACATCCTACTGTTCGTGGGCTAGGCTGTGATTTAGGACCACGGGGTCCCAAGGTGGGTAAAACCACAGACAGTGCTGTGCTGAGGAAAGTGTCATAAGAACCATCTTTTTTGAAATTTTATTGTTTTGCAGTGCAGGGGTTGAACCCAGGACTTTGTGCATACTCTATCACTGAACTATACTTCTAGCACAAAATATTTTGTTTGTTTTTTTGAGCAGGGTCTTGCTATGTAATTTAGGCTAGTCTTGAACTCATTATGTAGCCCAGGCTGGCCTCAAAGTCTTGGTGATCCTCCTGACTCAGCCTCCTGAGTGTTGGGATTACAGCACTATCCATTTTTTAAAAATCCCCTAATCTAAAACTCCAAACCATTTTTTACCTATGTTCAAATTGCATGCTTATTTGTTATATATACCTTTTCCAACATTAAGTCCTATTTATTATTAAATATTTGCAGATTTGATCAGTAGAAATGAAAACTACATCTTAAATTTCTTCAAGTTTCTTTCTTTCTTTATTTTCTTTGGTGGTACCAGGGATCAAACTCAGGACCTTGTGCTTGCCAGGCAAGTGCTTATTCCACTGAGCTATATCCCCAGCCCCCCTCTTCAAGTTTCTTAAATTTTACTAAGAATGAATACTTTAATGTGGTATTTATTAGTCATTCATACTTCTTCTTGTGTGAAATTGTCAGTGCCCTTTGTTTACCTGTTGGTAATCTTGGTGTTTTACTTGTTGATTTGTAAGTACTCTATATATTAAAGGTGTTTGGGGGATGAGGATATAGCTCAGTGGCAAAAGCATTGCCTAGCAAGCCTGAGGTCATGAGTTCAATTCCTGGTACCAAAAAAAAGGTTGTTTGGGTAGCTGCCCATTATCCCAATGTGTAGTTTGCTTGTAGGGTGAAGGTGTGAGTGTCTCTGTAGATGTGGTTTATCTTCCATAAGTCAAATTTGTCAATATTTTTGTGTATGTGTGTGTGTGTGATTTTCCATTCCTTTTGAATTTGATGAACATTCATTTCTATTTTTTTCTGGATTTTAAATGTTTGTTTATATTTAACTGTGTTTCATCTAGGGCTTAATTTTGTGTACATTTTGAGGGATGGATTTTTTTTCTTTCTCCAAATAGTAAACTCATCACACATGAAATAGTTTGGAGTATTCCAAACCCTGCTTAATTTCTGTCCTTGTGAAAATATGGGAACTAGAGCAAGAACAAATGGATTTTTACAAACTAAATGAAAGCCTGTGTTAGGGGCATTTAAGCTTGTTTTACAACACCCCTGAGAAGGTGACTCACCATCATCCTCATTTCATAGACGAGAAAAACCAAGGTTCAGAGAGGTAAAGTAACTTTCCCAAGGTAACACAGCCAGCCTGACCTAGGATTAGAACTCAGATAGTTGGTACTATTCCCGAGTGATTCAGAATTTAGAATTGGCATCAGTTAAATTAGCTCTAGGTGTCTTTACAAAGAAACTGCCTGACTTTGTTACTAGGAAGTAAGAATTCAGCACCCACACATTCACAAAGGCAGACTGGGACCATCACCCAGGGAAAGATATTTGTCAAACTACTTTGTGAATTTGTTTATAAATCAGCAGATTCAAAAGTTTTAACTGAAAACATTTTGCATATTTAAACAGTCTCCACATGTCTGGTTTCCTTTAGGATGAATTTGGCTGCATTTGCTTGGTTTCCTGGCTGCAAGGAATGGATTCTTTCCTAATGGTTAAAATGAAGGGGTTTGCTAGGATGTCTGTGAGGTGTCACAGAAGCCGAGTGGGAACAGTTCACTGGGGCTGTCCTGCCTCCCCAGCAGCCTGCTCAGCTGTTTCATGGGGCCCCAGGGTCCTTCTGTCCATAAGTCTGCCGATCAGGAATGTACAAAAACACATCTGGAGGAAGTACTGGTCTGTCTGAGTTTACAACTCAAATAGTCAATACCTTAAAAACAAAACCCCTGCATTACCTAGTTGGTTGGTGATTAACCAATGAATCCACTGGCTCTGGTCAGGTGACCACCTACCAGTCTACTGCAAGTGGCTGGGAGAGGTCACGTGGTTCCCAGAATGCTGCTCTCCAGAGGCTGGGGTAAGGCGGGCACATGGATCGTATTCCTGTCTCAGCAGGGGCATCAACTCTACTCCCTAGTGCCATCCACTTTTCCCACCCCACATTTATGATCCAAAGCAGAGCTGCTAAGGTTTTATTTTGCCAGACAAGTCATATGAAACTCCGAGTATGGTGGTACACGCCTGTAATCCCAGCACTTGGTAGGCTGAAGCAGGAGGATTGCTGTGAGTTCAAGGCCAGCCTGAACTGTACAGCAAGATCTTGTCTAAAAAAGACCAAAAACCCCCACAAAACAACAAAAACCAAAAACCCCACAAAACCCCCAAACACTTAGCATCACCACCATTTTGTAGATGGTAGGGACTCTGCCCTACAGGTTGGAAATAAGCTCTGAATGAGGGGCAGCTGTCTTCAGGATGTTCCTGCTGGGGACCATGGGCGTGTGGGCTCCGCCGGAAACCAGCCCCGATATTTGCTATTCATGTTCACCTGTTCACCGCCGGAGGGATAGAAGACCTTCAGCTCTCACGTTTGGGGCAGAGAGAGACTTGCTGCCCCTTTAACTCTGTCATCTGTTCCTCAGACTCCTCGGAGGCTAAAGGGTCTGCATTAGCAAGAGAGAAAAACTTTCTGAGATCCAAGTGGCCCAGGAAATGCCTCCAGCCTCCAGCCTCCAGCTCATCCCCACCGTAGCCTTCAGGATCCAACCACGGCTAGCACTTCTTGCCCTCAAACTCCTATTCCATGTAGGGTGTAGGGGAAGAGGTGGGTACTGTCTCTCCCACCCCCTCCAGTTGCACCCACGGTGGCCCCAGGAGCAAGTACCTGGGGGACACAGCACAGCTGGCAGAGGGGACCCAACCTGTGCTCCACCCTGTGCCCTGCCCAGAACCATTCTCCACTGCTGTGTGCCTGGCTCCTGGGGACTTTCTCTGGACGCTTCCCTATGGGGACAGAGAAGGGGAGCTCACCATGGGGCTCCTGGGGTCCTTGCTGCCTGGGCAAGGACCCAGGAATGTGTGGGAGTGGCCCCGGGGTGGCCTTTGGCCATAGACTGGAGGGTACGAGGAGAGCCCAGCTCCCTCCCTCCAGGCGCAACTGCAGAGCTGCAATGTAGCTTCTGGGCCAAGTCAGGCTGGGGCAGGACCCAGAGGATCCTTGCTTGGCCTCTCTCTCCTCCCGCCCCACACTGGACTACCAGTTCTTCTGGAAACAGTCAATTCCTCAGTAAGGTGGTGCCCAAGAGTGCTTGCCTGGTTCTGCTGCCAGCCCCGACCCCCTGAGAAGGGGGCCAGAAGCCTCTTGCAAAATTTAGAGCCCAGAGGCAAAGCTGAGTGGAAGTGACACTTTCCCCAGCTCGTGCGTGGAGGGCCTGGACCTGCGCTTTTGGGTGGCCCAAGTGAGCAAGGCCTCAAGTTTCCAGATGGCCTTTATTTTCAATGGGAAAGTATAACCCAGTGTATTTATTTTTACGTTTAAAAATAATTCTAACCCTACATGCAGTAAGATTCACTCTCTTTGGTATTTAGTTCTCTGAGTTTTGAGAAATGCACAGAGTTGGAGCCAATGTTACA
The DNA here is from genome assembly GCA_004027595.1 of Dinomys branickii. Lineage (NCBI taxonomy): Eukaryota > Metazoa > Chordata > Mammalia > Rodentia > Dinomyidae > Dinomys > Dinomys branickii. The sequence goes on along the minus strand of PVLD010010455.1, from coordinate 60,843 downwards.
GTCAAGATATAGAACAACCCCACTGTTCCCCAAGTTCCCTCATGCTGCCCCTGAGCAGCCACACCTTCCACGCACCCTGACCCCATGGCCTCCAGGTCTGTCCTGCCTTTTTAGAATGTCCCACTGATGGCGTTGTGTGGTGGGCAACCCTTTGTCTTTGGCTTCTTTCAGAGAACACGTTGCACTTGAGATTCAGCCAAGTCACTGCAAGTGTCAGGGAGAGGAACAGCCCTCCCCATCCGCTCCTCATGGAGGGACATTTGGGGTCTTTACAGTTTTCCATGATTATAAACCAAGCTGATACAAGCATTTGTGCATGAGTTTTGGTTCACTGTGGGCTTTCATTCCATGTGGGCAAATACTGAGCACCAGGACTTCTGAGGAGTTTGACAAATGTATGTTCAACTTTGTAAGAAACTACCAGACTGTTTTCCTAGGTACTTTCTCATTGGTCAAGTGTCAAAGGCTCAGCATCCTCTGCAGCACACGGTGTGGCTGGACTTGTTGCTCATTCCTCCCTCCCTCCCTCCCTCCCTCCCTCCCTCCTTCCTTCCTTCCTTCCTTCCTTCCTTCCTTCCTTCCTTCCCTCCTTCCTCTTTCTCTCTCTTTCCTTCTTTTTTCTTTCTCTTTCTTCCTCCCTCTCTCCCTCCCTCCCTCTCCCCTTCTCTGTCCCATTCTAATCACCTCCAGTTTTAAATGAGGTCAAATGGGTCACGTCACCTCTCCCAGGCTCACAGGGCACCTGCATAAAATCCAGTCCAAGTGGGTGTGGAGTCCTCCTTGTGCGGTTCCTGACAGCGCCTCTGGCCTCTTCTGCGTCCTCTGCAGCCACCCAGAAGTGCAAGCGGGAGCTTTTGCCTCATCAGCTCCCTGTCTGGAACCCCCCTCCTCATTTCACTCTTGATGCTGGGGCGGCCCAGCAGCCCCTTTCTGGCCTCCTGCCCAGTACTGTATGCTCCCACCCTCATGTCACATCCATGTTCCCTGAGTGCATTTCCTTTCTTACTTTAGCTACTTAGTATTTTTTAAATTTGTCTCCCCAGCCAGGAGTGGTGGTGCAGGCCTGTAATTCCAGCACTTGGGAGGCTGAGGCAGGAGAATCACCATGAGTTCAAGGCCAGATTGGGCTACAAAGTGAGCTCAAGACCAGCAGAGCGAGACCCTGTCTCAAAAAAAAAAACAAAAAAAAAAACCAAACACAAAAAACACAAAAACCAAAAGATCAAAACAGAAAAAAAGTGTCTTCTCTCCTCCTCCCCACCCCGACCCAGAGCCTGTGCACTCAGCTACATCCTCAGCACCCTCCCTGCTTCCTCTGAGACAGGGTCTCACGCAGTCACTGAGTTGCCCGGGTGGGGCTTTACCTTAATGGTTAGTTTTAACTGAAATGTAGTATTTGTGGACACTGAATTTTCATATGTCTATGACTCCTTTCAGTGTCAGGACATGGGACATTTCTAACACTCTGGAAAGCTCCCTCATGCCTCTCCCCTAAAAAGGTCATCATTGTACTTTCTGACTTCTATTATACATTAGTAATCATATGGTTTACACTCTTTATGTCCAAATCTTCCCTTCATTGTTGTCTTTTTTTTTTTGAGATAGGGTCTCACTATGTAGTTCAGGCTGGCCTTGAACTCAGAGCGATCCTCCTGCCTCAGCCTCAGAAGTGCTGGGATTATTGGTGTGCACCACCATGTCCAGCTTTGTCTGTTATATTGGTCTACATTTTCATTTAGACAAGTTGCTAAATTGCCCTGGCTAGGCTTACATTTGAAATCCTCTTGCCTAGACCTCCCAGAATATTGGGATCACAGGCACACAATACTATGCTGAACTGGTCTTCTGTGGCTTTTAATCTTGATCTACATTTTTGCATGTGGTCCTGTGCAACAGCAATTTGTCCCTTTTCTTGCTGTGAACTATACCACAACACGTGTCCATTCTTCTGTGGGTGGAGCTTTGGGTTATTCCTGACTTGCTGCCATTGAATAGCACTGCTATGAACACTTTTATGCATATCTTTTGACAGAGACACGCATTTATTTCTTCTGGATACATGCCTGGGAACAGCATTGGTGGGTCATAGGGCAGGACATTTTTATCAGCTATTTACTTGTTTTGCTCGTTTATAGTACTTTTCTCTCACTAGACTGTAAGTTCCATGGAGGTAGGAAACAAGCCCGTCCTGTTCACCACTGTATTCCCAATACATTTGGAGCACAGTGCCTGGCTTATATCAGGTGCTCAATAGATATTAGTTGAAAAAATGAAACAACGAACTTAAGCACCATCAGTTCAAAATGACTTACGACAAAGCCAGGACGAGATCCAGGCCCTCTTAACCTCCACCCTCCGGCAGCTGAGCCTCGAGAGCCCGGCTGACTCAGAAGGAGACAGAGCTGCCGGTGCTGGTTGATTTCAACATCCCACTATTCTTGGAAGAAAAGGCATCTCCCTCTCCCTCTCTCAGCCCGCGTTGTCACAGCTTGAAATATCCTTTTGATTATGAGAACATTCCCCATTAAGTGCATGTCCCCAGCTCCCCCCAGTATTTATGAGCTCATAACTTCGAGATCTGTCACAATCAGTGTTGCAAAAGTGTATCTGGATGTAACCAAATAATTCCATGAAAAACATGGCAAGGAGACAGTTGAAATTTCCCCTTGCCTTACAAACTCTCCCTGGGGAGTGAGTGTTTATAAACCAGCACCTCCCTTAATTAAGTAAAGCATTTTAAGAGAAAAAAATTAATTACCACTTCACGGTACCACCCCAGCAGATTACCCAAACGGTTCACATTCTATAAACCTCTTCTGAATTTAGAACTAACTGTTGCTTTTGTGGTTTCTTTATGCCTCCTGACATGCCACTGAAGATCTGTATTAAAAGTGGGTAGCACAGGATGGTTCTTTGCGTTACCTTTTAAAATAATGCAGGTTATCATAAGAATCAAGAATTGTCTTTTTTTTTTAAAGCTGAACATGCAGGATATGTACAGTTGGTGCTACAGGATGGTGGAGAGCGGCTGCCTCGCTGCATTCCTGACTTGCTGTGTAACAAGGAGCTGGATGTCTCTGGTCTCTGTCTGGGTTGGTGGTAGTTCTTTCACCCAGCTGCTCGGTCCCCAAAGGGAGTGCTCATCTCCTGGCATGTAGTCACGGAAGCAGGCAGAAACCTGCCATCTCTGAGTATCTCTGTTGGCTAATCAGACCTGATGTTGTCTTTAGCTCTCCGTGCTGCTGGCTCTGGCTTTGCGCTCACCTCCTGGGCCTGGCCTGTTCTCATCTTTGATCCATACAGGGATGCACAGCCAGGTACCTACTGACTAAGTCTTCACCTATCCCCAGCATTTTCCTGGCCTCTCTCCTCTGGCTGCCTTCTGATGGGTGCAGGTGCCCAGGTAGGGTGTGTGTGGAAGTGGGGATCCAACACATCTAGCAGGTTGGCCTGGGCAGCCTCTCCAGCCCTAAGCCTCGCTCTAGGTCTAGAGCCAAGTGTCAGCTCCCTGTCAAAAGAAAGCAAGGTGCTGACCCCCCTTTGCTTTTGCCATGTGCCTCATGTGAGTGGCTGGAAATATTGTAGGCTCTTGATCAGCACTGAGCTGCCATCTGAATTTTAACAAGGGACAGGAATAACCATGAAGAACCAATACTCCAAACATTTTAATCCATCCATCCATTAATTAATTTTTGAGACAGGGTCTTGCTGTGTTGTCCAGGCTTGTCTTGAACTCCTGGACTCAAACAGTCCTCTCACCTCAGCCACCTCAGCAGCTGGGAGTACAGATGCATGCCTCTACCCCTAACTCTAATGCAGCAATCCAACTTTTTAAACAGTTGTAGGCATACAGTAAAATTAATAAGTTATAAATGTATAACCCGGTGAATCTCGACTTTGTGTACACCCACGAAATCCCCGCTCAGGTTGAGACACATTTGCAGCCCCCCAGAAGTTACCCTGCTAGTAAACACTCCTCAGGACACTATTACTCTGACTTCTCTTCCTAGAGACTGTCTGTTCTTGAATTTCATATGGATGGAATTACCCAGCATCTAGTTTGTTTGTTGTTTTGTTTTTTGAGACAAGGTCTCGCTATGCAGTTCAGGTCTCGCTATGTAGTTCATCGTGGCCTTGAACTCACTATGTAGCACAGGCTGGCCTCAAACTCACGGCAATCTTCCTGCCTCAGCCTCTTGAGTGCTGGGATTACAGGGGTGTGCCACCACGCCCTGCTAGCACCTAGTTTTTGATGTTGGCCTCTTTTTCCATCTGCTATATCTATGAGATCATCCCTGTTGTATAAAGCAATAATTATTTTCTTATAAGGCAATAATTCTTGAATTTTTAACATTTTAAAAAGTTATTACTGTAGTGATTACTAGCTGTTGATATCTAGTTGTTATTACATCACACTTTTAAAAAATAACCAAATGCCAAGATATTTGTGAGTCTAATACTGTCACTACAATAAGTAAGAAACAAACAAAAAAAGGAATAATTTCATTCTTGAGAGTACTGAAGTTCCAAGTGGGAAGGGTGAATCTGATTAGAAAGGCAGCTGCCCACATCCCTCCCTCTTGAGAACCTTCTAGCACATCTTCTCGTTGCTTTAGTTCCAATGTTCTGAGTTCCTAGAGGTTGAGTATCTTAGGAGCGTTTGTCATCTGTTTCCTATGGACCCTGCAGGGACCCTCTTTGCAGGGGGGAGTGGGAGGCTGGGGGCTTCTCTCTCGAACTCATGTGTGAGAGGGTGGCGGTGATGTGGACACCTCCTTCAGATCGTCCTCCAAAAGGGTCAGTTGTCCCCAGACTCAGGGAGTCAGTGCTCGGGTATGAGGGAGTGAGTCAGGCTTCTCTCTCCCAGGCCAGACTTGGCGTTTGCCTGCTCCCCATGAAATGCTCAGTGTTAACCCCCACTTCCAACCCAGAGAGCTTCTCAACCAGTGACTGCAGGGCCCGGCTGGGGCTCCCCAGCAGCGGCCCAGGGTGTCATGGGAGGCTGCTATTTGGAGCTCTTCACGTGATTCTAGGAAGCGGGATGAATGCAGCTAGGTGGCTGCATTTGAACTGACCTCTTTTCTTGCTTTGACTTTCCCATCTGTAGCACAGGGATAACGACGGTGCGGGAGAACAGAATGAGTGAATGCGGGAGGTGCTGAGGGGAGGGCCCGGCACGGAGCAAACGCTCCCGGTGAGTCGGCTGCCACTGCTGCCACAGTCACCGCCACCGCTACCGCCACCACAGCGCGCAGAGACCTGGGCTGGAGGGGGTGTGGGTCACCAAGGTCACAGGTGACGAGCGCTGAGGGGCCTGGAAGCCTACAGCTCCCTCCCCTGACACGGCCCCCCATCTGCACAGCTGCTGGCCCAATGTCCCAGGCAGGTGCTGGGCCAGGGTGGTGCCACAGTCTGCAGGACATGAGGGTTCCAAAGCCATTCGGCTTCTCCTCCTTGGAGGGTAAGGTCCTTTTTTGAGAAGACCAGAGCCGTCTCATGATTTCTACTTAGGACAAATATCTTGTTACTGTTATCAGATCCTGCCAATTCTGCCTCTAGAATGTCTCTTAAGCCCCAGGCCCTGGCCATGGCCATCTTCCCCTGGACAGCTGGGCCAGCACGTGGCTGTATCCCTCCTGCTGCTTTTACCCTCTGCTTAGTACCAGGCCCTCTCCCCTCCCCCCCACAGCAGTTGTTCTGGACCACAGACCACTCTGGTTCCCTCCTGGCTTACAGCCCCACACAGTTTAATAGAACGGAGGGAACATGCTAGCTACACATGGTGCTGCATCGTTTGACCTTTAAAAAAGAAGAGGCGCCTTCACTATTGGACGACATGGGCCTCGAGGACATTAACACTTGGTGAAACAGGGCAGTCAGAAAAGACAAAAGCTGTTATAACTCCTCCCACTGAGGTGCCTAAACCTGTAGAGCACACAGAAACAGGGCTGCGCAGAGGCAACCTGTTCAACGGGTGCAGAGTTTCCGTTTCCCAGGATGAGGAAGTTCCAGAGGCCCGTTACACCATGTGGTGGAACTGACTTGACCTGACTGAACCACACACTTGGAGAAGTCAGGAAGGTAAATTTCACAGTGTGGGTGGTGGAATTTTGTGTGCAGTGCTGGGAGTTGAACCTCGAGCCTTGAGCCTGGTGGGTGAGCGCTCTGTCCCTGAGCTATAACCCCTAGCACTTCACTGTAGGCTTTTTAACCACCATTAAAAAAACAGAGAGGGCTAGGGATGTAGCTCAGTAGAACAAGTGCCCACCTGGCAAGCGCAAGGTCCTGAGTTAAATTCTTGGTACCAAAAAAACAAAACAGAAACCTCCCCAGGCTCCCCTGGTCACTTAGGGAAAACCCAGAGGCCCCACCCGGCCGCAGGGCCCTTCGCAGTGCGGCTCTCATGCTGTGTTCTCCAGTCCGCCAAGCTCTTCAGCCTGTCTCAGACCAACCAGGTTTCCCCCAGCTCTTTTCTGCGCCGGGAATGTCCTTTCTCCCAGCTTGCCATTCTTTTCAAAGACTCTCTTTTTGAGGGGAGAGGAGCTAGGGATCAAACCCAGGACCTCCTTCGTGCTGGGCAAATATTCTACCACTAGGGGCTGGGGATATAGCTCTGTGGAATAAGCGCCTGCCTAGCAAGCGCAGGGTCCTGAGTTTGATCCCTAGTACCGCCAAAAAAAAAATATTCTACCACCATACCACTCCCCAGCCCCAACCTTTGACCCCCTAATCGCACTTCAGGAGCCAGCTCACGTTTGTGCTCCTCTGCAGAACCTCTTAATTCTTCTCCTCCAAGATTTTATTTTATTTATTTATTTTATTTGGAGCTAAGGTCTCACTGTATAATCTGGGCTGGCCTTGAACTCACTATGTAGCTCAGGCTGGCCTCAAACTTGCGGTGACCCTCCTGCCTCAGCCTCCCAAGTGCTGGGACTACAGGTGTGCGCCCACACCTGGTCCTCAAGAAGAATTAAAGCCCAGAGCATGTGTCTCATTACATCTTCACCACCAGCACCTCAGTGACAGTGTAATAAGAGCTTATTGCTTGCAAGGCACTGTGCCAAACAAGCTAAATGCTTTAATATCTTAGTTGAGTTCATTATAACCTTGTAATCTCCCCATTTTACAGATGAGAAAACTGAGGCTTTGGAGAAGGACTGTATCATGTCCAACATCACACAGCAAGTGAGTTGTGGCTGTGAGGCTTAAATCTTCCTAACTCTAGAGAAAATCTTTTTACCACTTGTGTTAGTCAGCTTTCTGTTACTCTAACAAATGCCTGAGATATATCAACTTTTTAAAAAGTAATGTTTTGGTTTATGGTTTTGGAGGTTTTAATCAACGACCAACTGGCTCCATTGTTTTGGGCCTGCGGTGGCACAGTACATCCTGGCAGGAGTGGGTGGTAGGAGCCATTCACTGCCTCACAGCTGGGTGTGAAAGATGGGAAGAGGAAGAGGCTGGGGTCCCATCGTCCTCTGCAAGAGCTCATCCTCCTACTTGGCCCCACCTATTCAAGGCTCTGCCGCCTCCTGATGGCACAGCCTTGGGGACCAAGCCTTTAATGTATGGGCCTCTGAGAGATGCTCACCCAAGCCCCTGCACCCCTCAACGCTGCCCTTCCGTGCACATCCGGGTCGCTGTGTTGCCCATGTAACTGTTTATTTTATTGCCGCCTCAGTTGGGGGCGTTGCGCCTTAGCCACCTGAGCCTGGCGGGAGGGGGTGCCTATTCTGTGCAAGTTTTGCTGTGCACCTCAGGTTAGGCCAGTACCCACGCCTGCTCTTCTAATTCCACCCCTTCTTCTTCCCCTCCAGGAACCGGCAGGTTGGTGATTGCCAAAGAAACATCCCCAACCAATCAATAAATAATAATGTTGGAGAATTTAAAATAAGAATCTGGATTATTAAAGTTACAAATCTTTGGTCTTTATACCTTCAATAAAACATGTGTCTATTAATAATGGATACTGGCTCTGGCCTGCTTAGGCTGAAAAGGGGAAAAAAAATGACCAGTCCAAAGATGCTAATATTTTTCCTCCTTCCCTAGTTTGGCTGCCAAAGTGCTGTTACCCTGACAAACTGCTCATCATTTGAAAAGGTTTAAACATTTTAACAGCATGAAAGGGAAACTGAAGAGGGGCGTTTAGCCTTGTGAGACCCTAGTGAGGAATCACCCTTCACACCGCCCTTCAGACTGCCCTCTCCTTGGGCCCCTTCCTCTGGCTTCTCTCCTGTTCTCTGGCAGCCCAGTAGCACATGCTTACGTTTCTTATTTCCTAATCTCTTCCCAGGTCCCCCCTCCCCCCGTCCCTTTCATTTCCTTCCTCCTCTTTCCTTCCTTTTTCCTCCATGGCTACCAGTCACCATCTTTGCATGAGAAGAGGGAGGGAAGACCCAAGAGGTAACGGGGGCAGACCATCTGCGGCCTCAGAATTCTGTGAATATCCGGCTATAAGTTGGGTCTTAAATGCCCTCTTAACACCCTGCGTTAAAGGCCGCTTCCCTGAAAGGCACTACTAAGAAGTGGTGGGAACTTCCTTTTCTTTAGAACCGGGGGTTGAACCCAAGCCCTCATGCGTGCTAGGCAACTGCTCTACCACTGAGCTGCACCTCCAGACCTTTTTCAAAAAAACTTTTTTTGAGACAAGATCTCACTAAACTGATCAGTCTATCCTTAAACCTTCTACCCTCCTGCTTTCGCTCCTAAACAAGCAGTAGAATTGTAAACAGGCGGGGCCTAGCGGGTTGTTTTCGGTTAATGGGGGCACATCCTTGGCGGGACAGCAGGACTCCGCCTTTTCCTTCGTCTCTTTTCAGCTTTCCCACCACGAGGTGAACCAAGTAACCCTTTTCTCCTTAAGTTAACTGCATCAGACACTGTGTTACAGTACCGGAAAGCTGGCTTACAGAGGGCAGAGCAGGAAGACCAGTAGAAGCATACTGCATCAATCCAGGGAGAGGCAGGTAGTTCGGAAGAGAGTGGATGGAGCGAGGAGCAGGAACTGGGATAGGACATGCTCTAATGGTAGAGGCCATGGGATCTGCTGACGGACTAGGGTATGGAAAAAAAGAGAAAGGGGTCAAGAAATGCCTCTGAGGCTTTTGGCCTAAGTAAGTAAAAGGTGAGTATTTTCATTTCATGAGAGGAGGAGTGCTGGGACAGAGCAGGGTTGGTGATAAGGAGCTGAGTCCTGGTTGTGTGTTGTTTGAGATGCCTGTTGTGTATCTGAGAGGACAGAGCAAACTGGCCCCTGGACATACGGGTCCAGAGCTCAGGACAGAGGTGCAGGTGGCAAGGACAGATTTGAGAGTCATCTCTGAAGGGATGTACTTCAAATCAGCAGGCTAGGGGTTTCCAGTGGAGACAAATGGCGGAGATGACAACACAGGAAAGGACTAAATGCTCTGAACTTCCCATGTTTAGAGTTTAGGGGGTTGAAGCGAAATCAACAAAGAAGAGTAAGAAGTGGTCAGTGAGAGAGGACAGAAAACAAAGAGGGAAAAGGGTCTTGGAAATCATAAGATTTAAGCAGAACAGAATGGTTATCTATGTCAGGTGCTGCCGATGGGCTAAATAAGGTGAGAACTGACTCACTTGGGTTTAGTAACATGAATGTCACTGATGACCTTGACAAGATTTCCTTCAACTTTGAGTCCCATGATAGTGAAAGCAAAAACGGAATTCCAACCTAAATGTGATGGCACCCGCCTGCAATCCCAGATACTTGGGAGGCTGAGGCAGGAGGATCACAAGTTGGGGAGTCTCCTGGGCCATTTAGTGTGACTTCATCTCACACTAAAATAAAATAAATAGGGCTAGGGATGTGTCTCAGTGCTATAGGGCTTACCTGGCATGAACAAGTCCTGGCTTCAGTCCTTAGCACGGCAAAAAGAAAAAGGTGGTGTTGATGGTGTGTGTGGGGGGGAGATTGATTATATAACTCTCATTGTAACTTGCCAAGTGTTCAAGACACCTCAACGCCATCAGGGTACTTTTCATGAGAGTTTTCATTGGAGGTATCAGATAGTACAATGAGCCTTGTCAACAACAGGGTTAGAGCACAGCCACGAGGTCAACAGTGTATTCCCAGGACATAACAGATGGTGCCAAGACCACTGTGTGAAAGAGACAATGTTTATTAAGTGCTCACTGTACCACTGACTCATAGCAGGTTTGATCCAGGGCTCTGTCTCTTGGAAGAGCCACAGCAGCCGGAGGCCACTTTCACACACACCAAGAATTAGTGACCTATGTGTTGTGCTATGGGGCCACCCCGTGCCATAACATCGGGAAACACCATCCCATCTTGGTCATATGATACGTGTTTCCTGGAGATGCACCGTGCACAAACTACACAGCTGTCAGAAGCAGCCCTAGTGTGACCAGAGGCAGCTAGAGACATTTCCAGAATTCTACAGAGGGAGGAAGGGGGCTTCCCAGAGGCCTATTTGAGCGCTGTTATCAGGAGTGTGAAGAAATGCTGAGTAACAGATGTTCAATTCCTACATGGATGACAAATTTTATATCAACTTCCCATGATGAATGTCACTGTTATATACTGCAAACATGTATGACTAAATGAATTCCAGATAGAAATAAGGCATGACTTCTGTGAACACATGCACATACACATGCGCACACACACACACACACACACACACACACACACACACACGAGTGGCCTTTGCACCCAGCTATATCCCCAGGCCTTTTTAAAATTATTTTGAGACAGAGTCTTGCTAAATTGCCCAGAGTGAACCTGAATTTGTGACCCTCCTGCCTCAACATCCCAGCACAGCCTGTGCCACCACACCCAGCTTCTTTATTCTTTAGTACTCTAAACTTCAAAAGGAATTCTATAGTTTCCCTCTACCCTCAAATCTGTGATTTTTTTTTCTCTTTTTGAAGCAAGGTCTCACTCTGCAGTTCAGGCTGGCCTTGAACTTACTTTGTAGTCCAGGTTGGCCTTGAACTTGCAGCAACCTTCCTGCCTCAGCCTCCCAAATGCTGGGATTACGGGCATGCGCCACCATGCCCAGCCTTGTGATTTGTTTTAGGCAAAAGGGCAGAAGTGGATTTTATAGACCGTATCTTCTTTCTTCTTTCTTTCCAAAACTTCATCCTTTTCCCAACTGAGACGATCTTTGTAGTCATTACAGGAGAGGTCGTTGGGAACATAATAATTACTGTAAGCAGAAACTGCCATAATAAAGAGGACACAAAATATGGTGGCTTGAAGAAAACAGTCTATTCATGCTCATGTGACTGTCTCCAGGGAAGCAGTCAGGGTGGGGGTGGCTGGGTTCTCTGTGCTCACTCACTGTGGCAGGTCCTTGTTTGGCGTCTTTCATGTGTTCTACTCAGTGCCATCATCAGAGACTGGCCACAGCACATCTGTGTCCAGGGAAGGAGAAAGAGCATCCAGGCAGAGGGTGCCTCCTCCCCTCTTTCCATGCCACTTGTGACGGCAGTGTGGCCACACAGTCACAAGGAAGGCTGGGCGTGGGCTCAGGTTCGGATGTTGGCCTGTGCCTAGTTTAAACTCCTATAGAAGGGGGACTGGGTCTCCGTGAACACAGCTGTCCTGCAGAGTCTCTGGTGATTGGTTCCAAGACCGCTTGTGGTGGCCAAGAGACTCCATTTTGTGTCTAACTCCACTTCAAAACCCCTAAACTTTAGATAAATTCACTCTTGTTCCCCAAATCACATTTAAGCAGTTTCCATTTGTAAGCAATTTCTATTTCTGGTAAAATACTGTTTCTGGCAAATGCTGTAATGACCCCATGACTATGACTATCACCACGTGATGAACTCTGTGCTCCACCTTTCTGGAAATTACCTGCAGTTTTTCAAAACTGGACCAACTACTATATAAACAGCTGTTTTCCTATCCTCGGGGTCGATACTTCCGACTGGCAGCAGTTGGGGTGTCATCTGTGCACTAAATAAAACCCTGCTTGTTCCCATATCTCAGCCTCCGTGAATGATTCTCATTACTCACCACAACACCCTGAAGATGCTCTGACGTAAAGTGGCCATGTCTGCATAACCCTGAGCAGATCTCCCTGTTCGTGTTAGGTTATCTTCAGATTGTGGGAGGAAGGTGGGGAGAGGAAGAGGGTGGGAAAGAAATTAAGCTGTGTTCCGTAGTGCAGCAGCTCCACACAGTGAATGTGGTCATTATGCACAGCAAACATGTACTCGTAAAATTTAAAACTTTAAAAAATTATAACGTAAATGTTATAGCTGATATACTGTATTTTTTAAGGAATTATGACAAGCAAAAAGTCTACACATGTTCAAAACAGACATAATTTTTTTCAAACGTTTTGGATTCACAGTTGGTTGAAGCCAAGGAAGCCCAGGGACAAGGGACCAAGCTGGTTCTCCCTGCTCTTGTCTCCTTTTCAAGCCATTTTTATCTCTCAGACTTAGAAATTGAAAATTTGCTGTTTCTTTCCTGGAGTCTCCTTCCGAAAATCAGCCGGCTATAAATGGCTGCCCTACGTCTCTACCACAGTCCTAACACAGAGAGCCCCCAGGTCACAGGTGTATGAAGAGAAGTGTATCTGTGAAGTGCACACACCAGCCCTCCAGAGGGCACTGTTTGAGGAGTGGCTAACTGCTTGGTTGGGGAGCTGGGACAGAGGGGAGGCTGCTGAGATGGGCTTTGAAAAGAAAAACGGGCACTCCTTAAGGGAAAAAGGGAGCAAATGCGTTTGACATCCAGGAAATGGCACGTGCAAATTCTAGTATATGCTTCCACTGTGAACTTTCCCTTCCCTGTTCTTATGACTTTGTTTTCTTTTTCTTTTTCACATCCTTACCCTCATAAACACTACGTAGCTGTTAGAATTCTTGTTTGCAAATGAGAGAACACTCACCTCAAAGTGGATTAAATAAACATCAGGGACGTGGAGGTTCAAGAGTGAAGGCCACATGTGACCAGCCCACAGCCAGTATCACTCCGAGTGGGGAAAAACTGAAAGCATTTCCTCTAACTCAGGAGCGAGATAAAGCTGTCCGCTCTCACTGCTCCTTTTCAATATAGCATTTGAAATTTTAGCTACAGCAGTTAGACAAGAGAAAGAAATAGTACAGATACAAATAGGAAAAGAGGTCAAACTGTTCTTGTTTGCAGATGTACTTAAAACACACACACACACACACACACACCTAGGGATTATTCTCACCAAGGAAGTGAAAGACGTTTATAATGAGAATTTCAGAACACTAATGGAAAATTGTATTTGATATTAGCCAAAAGGCTGAGAAGCAATGAAGAAAGAAATTGAAGGAGACATTAGAAGACAGGAAGACCCCCCCATGTTCATGGACTGGCAGAATTAATATTATTAAAATAGTCACATTACCAAAAGTGATCTACAGATTCAATGCAATCCCCATCAAAATATCAATGACACTCATCACAGAACTAGAAAAAATAACCCTAAAACTTAAAATTCACATGGAAACATAAAAGATCCAGAATAACTAAACCAATCCAAAGCAAAAAGAGCAAGGCTGGAGGCATCACAATACCTGATGGCAAATTATACTACAAAGCCACAGCAACACAAACGGCATGATCGTGGCATAAACTTAGACATATGTGCCAACGGCGCAGAATAGAGAACACAAACCCACAAACCCACACAACTACAGCCATCTGATTCTGGACAAAGAAGCCAAAAATAATGCATCGCTGAGAAGACAGAGTCCTTAACAAATGGTGCCGGGGACACTGGATAGTCACGTGTGGAAGATTGAAACTAGACCCTTCCACTCTATCTCACTGTGCACAGAAATCATTTAAAAACTGGTCAAAGACCTAGGCATAAGACCCAGATCATTGAAGCTGCTAAAAAAAAAAATAAAAATAAACAGAGGGAGCACTTAAAACCGTATGCACAGGCGTAGGCGCAGTGCTACAGGACTCTAATAGCATAAGAGATAATAACAAAAATCAACAAATGAGACTACATCAAATTACAAAGTTTCTGCACAGTGAGGGAAACAAACAGCAGAGTGAAAACAGCCTTCAGAATAGAAGAAAATCTTTCTGAAATACTCTTCTGACAGAGGATCGTTACCGAGGATACATAAAGAACTCAAGAGTTTAACACACACACAAAATCAAATAGCCCAATCAATAAATGAGCACTGACCTCTCAAAAGAACTACAAGACAGCTGTGATGCCGCACTGCCGCAGTCCCAGCACTCTGGGAAGCTCAGGCAGGAGGACTGCAAGTTTGGACCTAGCCTGGGCCACTTAGAGACTTGACAAGACCCTGTCTCAAAATAAAAATTTTAAAAGGGCTGGAGATGTAGCTCAGTGCAAGTCCTGGGTTCCATTCCTGACATCACATACACACATAAAAGTTCAAATAGCAAATAAGTGTATGAAAAAAAGTTCAGCGTCTTTAGCCATTAGAGAAATGCAAATCAGAGCTGTCCTGTGACTTCATCTCACCCTGTTGCTATGGTTTGGGGGTATTTTTGCAAGGGGAAACAATAAACAGGACACATTTTATATGATTATTTATAATAATCATCCAAAGAATGATATACAAGAGAGTGCAGGAAGTCTGTCCACACACCAAGACCAAGGAATCCAGCTGAGGGCCTGGATCCCACGGAAATGTCCTCCATGAGTCTAGCTGAATACCTAGAGTTCATGACCATGCCTCCCACAAATCCAGCTGGAGGCCCAGAGCCCACGAGAAGCTCTCACGCAGGCCTGTTCCACGGATCTGCACTGGGAAGGCCCATGCTTTGTCTGAACTCCAAATCATCTCGCTGCAAACGAGTGGCTCTGATTAGGTCACGTGATCATTTTGAGCTACTCTGATTGGCTACAGATGAGACACGTGCTTACCCCTTTGGCAGCAGGATTAGAATCAAACTCTTTCTAAAGCACAGGGACTGAGAACTGTGAGGGAGGGTTTCCCAAAGGAAAAACTCATTGCTGAAGAAGGGGTAACGGAGCTTTGGCCACAGAAGTTGTGCCCATGTAGTGGGATGCTGGGAACACCCACAGCCTGATGGTTGAAGAGACCCCAGGGCAGTGGCACCTACTAGTGGACCAAGCTCTGAGGTACAGGGAGGGGAGAGTCTGGGCCTGGCTCAGAGGTCACCCAGGCTTTTCACTGGACAGATGCGAACATGGAGATCAGAGGTGGTGCAGGACCTGTCTGAGGTCACAGCAAGCTGAGGCACATCTGGGTGATCTGAAGGCAGAACCAGGCTCTGTGGGCCGGGCAGCTGCCACATCCTCCAGTTCCCTCCTATCTGCTTATTTCCCTGTATATTTTTACAAGGTTGTTAATTACCAGCCATAAAGCTCGGCAAACATTTTGATAGGCTTTAAGAGCTCATGAAGGCAGCCTTACGTTTTAAGGCGCGGTTCCCTAATTAACCTAATTAACTGTCAGCCTCGCATCCTGCTGGGTTCCAGACACGTCTTCTGACTCAGCCCCGGGGGACGGGGGCTCTTCTTGTCACAAGCTCCCAGGCAGGAAGCAGCCACGCAGGCCCGAGGAGTGAGCGGCTGCTGACAGTGCCCAGATGCTCAATGTTGTGATTTACTGCTCCAGGTGAGCCGGCTTCAGGGCAAAGACGCTGGCTTGGAAAGGGCCCATCTGCCGCAAAGAAGCAGGTAGATGGCTGCCCGCTCAGCCCAGGACATCCCAGATCAATGAGACAGACACATTTGGGGGCCTCTTTCTGTCCCTTCCAGAGACCTGTGCTCCCTCAGCCTTGGCCATGTGTCCATGCCGCTCCTAGCACCTGATGGATGCAGGACACTCGACTAAAGATAGCTCAGCCCCTCTGGCTTGTGTCCTGCCTCAGAAGCAACTCTGGGGATGGAGAAGCGGGCCCAGAGGAGATGGACGAATTCACTAGGGTGGCCATGACACAGGGCCACAGGCTGGACGGCTTTAACAGCAGGACTTCTTACAACTCTGAGGCCCAGAAGCATAAAATCAAGTGATGCTGGGTGTGGTGGCACCTGTCTGTAATCCCAGCACTTGGGAGGCTGAGACAGGAGGATCACAGCAAGTTTGAGGCCAGCCTGGGCTACATAGTGAGTTCAATGCCAGTCTGGTCTACATAGTGAGACCTTGTCTGAAAAAAAAAAAGATCAAAGGGGTACTAGAGTTGGCTTCTGAGGCTTCTGTCTGGTTTCTCACTGTGTGCTCATGTGACCTTTCCTCTGCACTTCAGAGCACTGGAGTCTCTTTGTGTGTCTAAACTTTTTTTTGTACCAGGAATCAAACTCATGACCTCAGGCTTGCCAGGCAAGTGCTTATGCTGCAGAGCTATATCCCTAAACTTTTTCTTATAAATATACCAGTCTGATTGGATCAGAGCTCCCCACCAGTCTCGTTTTAAGTTATTCACCTCTTTAGAGGCCCTCTGTCCAAGCCAGCTGTGATGGTGCATGCCTGTAATTCCAGCACTCAGGGGGCTAAGAGAGGAGGACTGTGATTTTTTTTAGCCAGCCTGAATTATATAGCAAGACCTTGTCTCAAAAAAAAAAAACCCACAAACACACACACACACACACACACACACACACACACAAACATGGTCCTATCTCCAAGTGTAGTCACATTTTGAGGTACTGGGGTCAGGACTTCAGTACAAATCTTGGGAGGACACAATTTCCAAAGTGAAAAGGGCTTGTGATAAACATTCCTGTGGCTCCAGGCTGGTGGTGCCAGGGAGCGGGTTGGTTAGTGCTCCCCTCCGGAGGGTGAGGCTCAGCTCCATCCTCTGAAGCCATTGCTGTATGTATGTGGGGCCTGCCACCTTTCACCTGAGGGCTTTTACCTGGCTGCCTTCTCCCAGGGACATATCCCTGCAGGGAGCCAGAGCACCAGAAGGTCCGTGCCGGGGAGCAGCGCCCCAGTAATGCCTGGTGGGGTCATTCTGCAGCTCCCTTGCTCTCAGGTGGGGTAACTGACCCATTTTCCATACTGTCTCCAGAGTTTACTGGTGGGGCTGGATTCCCCCTTCCACCTTGGTACCTGGCTTCTTCTTGCAGCCCTCTTTCCCTGGTTCTTTCCCTATGCCCTTGCTGGTGTTGCCCAGGTCAGCGCCCATGGGAAAGACTTGCACCTGGACCTGGTGCCAAGGTCTGAACGTGGACATGGACATTGTGTCAGAGTGTGAGCAGGGGAAGTAGGCAGGGGGCAGAGGAAGAAGACGTGGACTCCAAGAGAGGAACAAAGGTCAAGGCCCTGAGGTTCTAGCTCTGTTCTCTGTGAGCATCGCCCAGCCTCTCCCCACCTCTCCCCGCCTCTCCCCTTCGCTCTCCAAGTTGTCTTATGAAGTGGAAAGGAGATGTTCTAGAGCGGACAGTAATTTTCCTACGTCTATGTGCAGGTGCAGCACACTGTCTCTAAACCTTCCAGAATCTTCTCTCTGAATATATAGTGTAAGTTGAGTGGGCCGTCTGCTCTGAGGCAATGTGCTCCTGAAGACATTCTGTGGCATCATAAACGTGCCCCTCAGAATAAATCCATGGCGTACAGAGCTACAGCCAGGAAGAGTTGGGCAAATTTGCTGGTGGACCAGGAGCTACTCGGAAGGTCACGAATTGAGGCCTGTGGCCCTTTCACCCAGAGATGAAACACCATCACAACCTTTTCAGTTGGCTGGGATGATCCTCACCAAGGCCCCTAAAATAAAGGTCATGAAGGTCCGTGGGGAAAATGTAGAGGAGCCAGCACTAATGATCAGTGCTAAAAAACCAGTGGTTTTAATTTTTCCTCTAGCCATTGCCTTGGGCAGGTTATTTTACTATTCTCAGTAGAGCTTAATGCAAGGGTTAAGATCAGACCCCGAAACAAGACCTCAGAGTTGAAGTCTTTGCAGATCATCAATTATATTTCTGAAATCTGAATATCTACTTATTTAGTTCTTCCTATAGAATCTCTTAGACTTTTTGGGCTGGTGAGAGAAGAGGCCCCACTAAGGCTCGGTCAGAGAGGAGTGGGTCGTGCAGCAGGGTTCTCACTGGTTAAGATGCTGCAATCTCAAATGGGCCCTCACCCCAAGTGGTGTGGAAATCTCAAAAGCAGGGTCCAGCCCTTGAGCCAAGGACAGCAAGACATTTATTTCAATGGTGATGGAGAATGTGTTGACGGCCTTAACATCTCCTGCTTACAGAATAGAAAACTTGACTCTCAGCAGGGCTGAGTGTCAAGTCCAAGGAATAAAATCCGACCCTAAAAATATGAGGCCGTGGTCATAAAGCAGGATGACTAGGGACCAACCGGGAAATGGGGTCCTATTTGGGTCAGGGTAAACTGTGTTACTCAGGTTGTAAACATTTTGAAGGGTTCAGAAGCCAGCTGGAAACAGGCTGGCTCTGGGAAAGGGCTAGTTCTGGTGCCCTGAGGCCTAGCAGGACTAAACAAGATTCTGCTTCCAAGCGGGGTGGGGGTCATGCATGTCTGTAATCTCAGCACTTGGGAGGCTGAGGCAGGAGGATTATTGCAAGTTTGAGACCAGCCTGGGCCACAAAGTGACCTCAAGGCCAGCCAGAACTGCACAGCGAGACCCTGCCCCCAAAAGACACACACACACACACACACACACACACACACACACACGCAGATTATGCTTCTGCTTCCAGGGGCTTCCATTTTTCATCATCCAGCCAGTCCCAACCCTCAATCTATGTGACACTGGCCTGATGGACTTCGGCTGATGCCTCAACGCTGCAGAACTAGGGCTGCTTCTGCCTCCCTTCTGTCCACTCACCTTCCAGAATGTAATGAGTTTGTCCAGGTTGTAATGTTTTATTTAAGTCCAGTGTTGGTGGTATCACTGAGGGAGCAAATCCTAACCTAATAGAAGTTGAGTGTAATGTAAAATAGCAATTAATCTCTGTTGTGGAGAGGAAGAAAAATTACAAACTCCTGTTCAAACATTTATCAGGAGGAGAGACTGGAGAGACATCCTTGTTCAATGACTGGGGACAACTGAAATAAAAGTAAATGTCTTGTTCTTAGGTGGGGAGGGGGGTGGTTCCAGGGATTAGGGTCCAGGTCATCCCTGGGGAGTGAGACCTGGTCTCTTAGACAGGTTTGAAGGCCTTGGCAGTTCCCTGATTACTCTGGGGTTTTCCCTATGTAATGGGTGATACGTTGTGTCAACCTGAGAAGTTCAGAAGCTGAACCAAGTAACTCAGCAGCTCTACTTCCTGGGGTGTAGAGGACAGGCCCTTACCCCTCTAGGGTGTTGTTCACTGTGCCAATTTGAGAAGTTTAACTCAGCAAGGGGCCGGGGTCCTGGCTTGGTAAACATCCTCATCCCGTGCAAGAGGAGGGCAGGGCGATGGTGTGAGGCTACACCTGCCCTAGGGCGGGAGCCCGCGTACAGCACAAGGGAGGGAAAGAGGCTCGCTCTCACCTTTTGCTCTTCTGCTTTTGTGGTCTTCTGCAGCCTTGAACTGTTGCCCCGGGCCCTGCCACCCTGCCTTGGAGCCAGCTGATTATAAACTAAAACCTCCACACACTGGGCTAGATAAACCTTTCCTCCCTTAATTTTCTTTTTTTAAATTTTATTTTAAAGACAAAAGAATGGAGACATAGGAACCAGAAAAGCCATAAACAATACAGAAAATACAAAGTTATACAGAATATAGTAGGGAATTAGCACTGGATGTTGTATTACATAGTTATCTTCACATTAGTTAACACAAAAACATTAAAGGAAATACCAAATTATAGATAAGATAGTAGGGAATTTGCACTGGATGCTGTATAATATAAAGTTATCTTCACTTCTATTAATACAAAAACGACTGAGGAAATACAGAATTATAGAGAACATAGAAGGGAATTAGCTCTGGATGCTGTCCTACATAATGTTACCTTCATCTTTGTTACTCAGGTTACACAGATGATGGCCCTTTTGATCAGTTCGTTTTTTCTTCTCCCTCATCTCCGTTGCCCTACCACTCAATCAGTTATCTTCCCTGTGATAATAACTGTACTACTGGGTTTATCTATATCCTTGGACTCTCACCTTGGGAAGAGATATAGCTGCCTCAGACTATACTATAACATACAGGGGTGTATACAAACTGCCATGGTTGGAGGTGGAAAAGCACATATGCTCACAGCGGACCGCCCGGCTCCACCCTGTCATCGTGCTATGGGTGGGGGCAGGTCCAGTCCATGAGGTGCCCTGAGCGGGGCCCACTGCAGATCATCCACGGGGCCCACAGCGGTGCAGCCACAGGGCCCACTGCGGTACAGCCATGGGGCCCACAGCAGAGCAGCCACGGGGCCCACTGCAGATCATCCGCGGGGCCCACAGCGGAGCAGCCGTGGGGCCCACTGCTCCTCCCTTAACTTTGGGTGTTGGGTATTTTGTTTTAGCAGCAAAAGTAACTAAGACGCTACCAAACACTGGGCCACTCCCACAGGCATCACCAACCACCTGTCTCCCCCACCCCCACTGATTCTCCACCTGACCAAGATAAGAGTGACTGTAAAGGTTGGCACTTGGAAGAGCCTGTGTGTGATTGCTCCCACGGATGGCCACCAATCCTTCCCATCCGTGCACATGCTTGCTGCTCCTCCTGTCAACAGGTGGCGCAATTTCCCCTGCCTGGAATCTGGGCTGGCCTTGGGACTTGCTTTCTATTAGGCCAATTCCTGGGTCTGGACCTAAGAGGCCTGGCAGCATGCGCTGTCTCAGAGGCCTAAGCCACCCCAAAAAAGTCCTGGTAATTTGCTGGAGAGTGAGGACCAGCGAGCCCCTGCTGTTGCAGCCGCCCCCGTACAGCCAAGGCTGTGGAGCAGAGGAGGGAAGGGAAGGGACCACAAAGGCTGGGCCATGGCAGGTTAAGGCTGATGTTCAGGACTGCTCCCGTGGGGACGGGGCCAGGACTTTCCTACCTGTGTCTTGAAAGCTCCAGACCCCGCTCACCCCCAGCTGAACGTATGGGTGATGCTGCAAACATCCAATGGAATGCAAGTTCCCTGCCGGGCCTGTCCGTCCCTTAGAATAGTAAAAAAAGTAACAAATCATTATTTTAGGCCTCTAAGGATTGGAATGGAGTGACTTTCTAGATAGCAGCAGGACAGTTGAAACACCAACCACTTAGGATGGCAGTCTGGCCTCTTCCTGCCACTTCTGGAGTTGCCAAACTCAGGAACCCAGACTCACACCCAGGCTGGCCCCCGGCCAGGGCCTCTGTGTGCCAGCCCATCAGCTCCAGCCCAGGCTCATTCATTGTGCGACAAATACCCACTCAGAGCTACTACTTAAATCAAGCCCGTACTTGCCACCGAGGATTTAGACACATTCCCAGCCTCCAAGGCCAAAGGGGAAAGAGACAAGAAGGTAGCATGCTAAAATCCGGGGTGCAAAGTGCTAAAACAGTAGCCAGAGGGCAATGTTGTGGGAGTGGGGGCTGGGGATGTTGCTCAGTGGGTGAGCACATGCTGAGCCTGTGCAGAGGTCTGGGTCTGAGCTCCAGCAGGGGGAAATAAAGAGAAGCTGGGGTGCTGGCTGTGCCCACGTGCTCTTACTGGGGAGGGGCATTTGCGCGTGTGCTGGGGAGGTGTCCAGGAGGTCATATTCACATCTTTGTGACTCTATGCTCTCCCCTGCGGCCCTTCTCAGTGCTGCTGCCTGCCCCATGCCCTGAGCCTCCCTCCCGTGTCTTCTCCTGAAGACTCTGACCTTACCAGAGCTGGGTTTTGTGCAGGATGAGTTGCTGGGTAATGATGGAGTGTACTGGGAGGATCTGTGGAGACCCAGCTATCGAAAGGGAGCTCGGTGACAAATAGGTGCCATGATCAAGTGAAAAAATCGTGGCAGAAAGGGACCAAGACCTGCAGCAAGCATGGGGAGCCTAAGATCCTGAGGCACCAGGCAACCAGCCCGAAGTACGCTGGCTCCCAGCTTTGTTTGGAATATTAAGATGTTAGAGAGAGTCTGGGGATAGAGTTCAGCGGTAGAGCATTTGCCCGCCATGCACAAGGCCCTGGGTTCAATCCCTGGTAGCACGTATGTTCAAAGTTGGAAAGAATCTAAATGTTTATCAGTAGGAAAATAGCTACATAAATTATGGTGCAGCCTTACAACTGAAGAGAGAGGGACTAAAATAAATGAACTCAACTATAGGTAACAATTTGGGTGAATCTTTTCGAGACAGGGTCTCACTCTGCAGTTCAGGCTGGCGTTGACCTCACTTTGTAGCCCAAGCTGGCCTCAAATTCACAGTGATCCTCCTGCCTCAACCTTCCGAGTGCTGGGATTGTAGGTGTGTGCTACCATGCCCATCTGGGTGAGTCTTAAAAACACATTACTGCATAAAGAAAAGTTGCATAATGATGTATATAGTAAAAAAATCACCTGTTCACTTAAAAACTCATAAAATAATACATCTCATAAAAATGTGACTATATCTGTATTCACATTTTTTTTTCAGTCTGAAGGATGGAACAGAGTGCCTCTTGAATGCTAAGCAAATACTCTACCACTAGGCTACACCCCCAGCCCTTTAAATATATTTTCCAAAGTTCTAAGAGCTACTTGACAAATCCAGTATTGGGAGGGAGGCCATGGACTAGGGTTGTGGGGAGTGAGCAAAAAGATTTGTGCTTCACCTGTGTTTATAGCAGCACAGTTTGAAATAGCTGAATCTTGGAAACAAGAAATGATAATCTTAATTTCTAGCTAAATGGATGTACCTGGAGATCACACCCGTAAGTGAAATAAATTGGTCACACATGTGTAAATGCTGCATTGTTTCTCTGGTGTGAGAAACCGAAAGTGTAAATAAGGACCAGAATGTATAACAGATACCAGTGAAATGGGAATAAAATGTTCAGATGGGAAGGAGAACTCGGGAGGAGGAAGAGTTGAAGGGAAGGTAGGGGGATAGGGAAAAATCAAGCTATATCATGTACAGATACAAATTCCCTATGATGAATGTGGTCATTATGTATACCTAAAATGTATCAATGAACAAAATTTTAAAATAATTTTTAAAAAGATTTGTGCTTTAGTAATAATGTTTTATTAACTTACTCAATTGTAACTGATATAATTAAATGCTAATTAAGTGGAAAATAATGAACTAAGGATTTGATTCATAGGCATTGTTACTCCCCCACAACAGTCATTCCAGACTCCTATTGTAGGCACATGGTGAACCTTGTATCCTTGAGTTGTCATGGCAACCCTTAGAGTCAGGTGTGACCATTCTTCTTACACAGATGAACAGCATGAGACTCAGAAAGGTCAAATAAATAGCCAAGGTCACACAGCATATAAATGGAAGGATTTGAACCCAAACTTGTCACAATCCAAAAACCCTCCTGTCTTGGTTACTTTTTCTCATTGCTGAGACAAAATACCCAATGCCCAAAATGAAGTAAGGAAAGGTTTATTTAGCTAACAGTTTGTGGAAGTTTCAGTCCATACTTGGCTTGTTCTGAGGCAGAGTGGCACATGGCAGAGGGCAAATGTTCATGGCAGCAGAGCACAGCAAAGACAACCAGCAGAAGGGAGGAATGGTGGCAACAGCCTCTTTCCCTCCGTTACATTGTAAACAGGCTCCTCCCACCCAGGGGGCAGGTAGCACGCACCTTCCTCTTCCATAGGCTCAGGATGTACACAAAGTAAGCACTCTGGCTCCCTGCTGAGTCACTCAGCCAAACCTCTAGACTCCCCAAGTTGACACCATGTATCAACCATAACACCTCCCCTCTCTTCTATACCAAACAGCAAGAAGAAAACTGACAGGTGTGGGACCAAGTGTGAGCCTTTAGAGCAGCAGGTGCCGGACTGGTCCTCAGAGATGCTGCTGGGAGCGATCCAGGGTGGCCTCTGGTTTGATTTTTTTTCCTTTTAAAGCTGTGAGTCTATATTGTGTCAAACTTGAGCATAGCAGCCTTTGCCAGAGGCCAGCTGTGGTGGACTAACTAACTTGTTCCCCTTTTTTTTTTTTTTTCCGGGACCGGGGATCGAACTCAGGGCCCTAGTGCTCAGCGGCAAGCACTTAGCCCACTGAGCTGTACCTCCAGCCCGGACTAACTAACTTGTGACTTGTAGCACCCAGCCGAAGGGAATCAGTAGTTCTGGGTGTGGAGGGCCCACCTGAGGACTGTCACCAACAGCATAAAAGGAGAGCTGGAGGGGAAGATGGTGTGCCCTTGGTTCTCTGGGAGAAGCTCTTCACAGTGGCTTTCCTCATATGAACTTGGCTGTTTTCACTGTCAGAGGAGCTCTTGCCCTCACTGTCACTGAGGGTGGCTGTGGTTCTCTTTGGGGGAGCTCTGGTGCTTACCTTGAATGTTGCTTCCTGGCCCCAGTGCAGATCCCTCAGCCTGCTGGCACAGATCCTTCATCCCGCTGGTGCAGACTTCCTAGCTCCCAGCACTGACCTTTGGGCCTTTCCAGAGCAGATCCTTGCCCGAGACTTTGTCGTGGGCTGGAGGCCTCCAGCTGGACTCATAGAGGACATTACCATGGGCTCTAGGTCTTCAGATGGATTTGTGCAGGACATTGCCACAGGACCCAGGCCCACAGCTGGATTCTTTGGGTCTCTAGTGTGTGGACTGATCTCCTACACTGTTCTGCATTTGACTTTTCGGGTGAAGATTATAAATAATCCTATAAATTATGTGTCCTGTGTTAAATCTATTATTTTGCAAACCCCGAATACAAGGCCAGCTCCTATCCCCTGGGTCAGCCGGGTCGCACGTGAAGGGTAACTTTGCTTATCAGTGTGACTGGGTTAAGAGACAGCTACATCATCAGGTCACAGGGCCTCTAACTTCATCGGTAGATTGTTCGCTGGTGAGGTCGTAATTTAATGGCATTATTGGGAGGTGGCAGCAGAGGGAGGGCAGGCATGGCTGGAGGGAGGAGATCGTGGAGAGGGACCTTTGGGTCCCCAGCCTCTTCTCTGGCCGCCGTGCCATGAACAGCTTTACTGCACCGCGCCCTCCTGCCGTGTTTCTCCTTGGAGCCAGCTGACTATGGACGGCAACCTTTGAACCCCTAATCCAAAATAAACCTCTTTAAGCTGTGTACGGTAGATATTTAACCAAGGAATGGACCGCTCACTAACCAAAGAGGTGATCCTCCAAGTGTGCCCCACCTTACAAAA
This sequence comes from Dinomys branickii, assembly GCA_004027595.1. NCBI lineage: Eukaryota > Metazoa > Chordata > Mammalia > Rodentia > Dinomyidae > Dinomys > Dinomys branickii. The sequence continues at coordinate 35,689 of PVLD010010455.1, read as the reverse complement.
CTGCTGTCGTCTTGGACTGTGATTTTGTGACAAGTAATTTTTTTTTTTTTTTACCCTGGGATGCATTTTAGAAAAAAAGCAGATAACAGAGCTAGTGTCAAATTTGTGCTTCCATTTTCCTCACTGCTTTTTCTTAGCGGGTACAAGACACGTTCAAGAAAAAAATTACCACCAGTAATAATTCAATGAATTTTAAAGTCGATACTTCCCAGACCCCAGGCATTTGAGAGCCACCTTCACATTTACCATAAGTTTGTATCACTGCTGCTAATTTACTTAGTATTTTATTTTAAAACAACTTTTTTCCATAAACTTGAAATTTTTTATTTTAAAAGACCACTGTATATCATTACTAAAAATGAAAACTGCAAGTACTTTAATAAACACACAACTATAAAAATAAAACATGGTTACTTTGTGTCTTAGTGCAATTGATCCTATATTCCACCCCTGATATGACTCCTAGGGGTTGCAATGACAAGGAAGGCAGACGAACCACTACGAGGGTTTCCCACCAGGCAGGTCGCCATTTGCTGTTAAGCACGACTGACTGTTAGATCTCGTAGAAATGTCTTCTGAGAGACCACAAAACCAAAGCCACTCAGGACAATACACCCAGGGGAAGCACTGGGGAGGAATTTATCTTTTGGCTTCTGCTCCCATTGGGCAAAGTTTCACCTGTGGGGCATTCACTCCCCTGCCTTTCCTGGTAGCTCCCAACAGGAGAGGGTCCCGTGTTGTCACCCAGCTCAGTCAACAGAGAATCTGTGGGGCAGGAGGCAGCCCAGGCATGAGGTCAGCCAGCTTCCACACAGAGCATCTGGAACTAAGCCGGAACAAGTGGCCAAATCACGGAGCCAGGGGGACCTGGAGTGTGCCTGAGCGACCTTCCTCTTCCTGAGCTTGCTCCTGGCTCTCTTCCTGCCATTAGCTTATGTGCTGCCTTCAGCTTGACCTTCCCTGATTACGCTGCACTCCCCCGGGCCTTGTCTCTTCTGGGGCACCACCATCTGCTAATAGTTGTGCGATTTCTTTAAAGAGAAGATGGGCTCGTGCCTCTCCCCTCCAGTGGGTGCCCCACGAAGAATAGAGATCCGTGCCTGGATGATCACTGCTGGGTTCCCAGTGCCGAACCCAGTGCTTGGCACCTCGCAGGTGTCAGTAAATAGTTACTGGGGGAGCTGAACAAAGGGCAGAACTGGATGGAGCCCTTCGGAGTCAGTGAGTTCACTAGACATCAGAGTTACTTCAAATGAAGTCTGGTATGAAGTTCTGCCCTGAAACAGATAGAAGGAAACAGCCTCTGCAGTCTCTCTGCAGATGTCCGGGTATTCTCCTTCCCACTTAACAGAAAAACAGCCCAGAGAAGGCACATCCCTTCCTCCTATAACCCTGCACTCAAAAATTACAGATACACATAAATCAGCATTGTTTGCTGTTTGAATAATTGTTTAAAGGCTTGAAGAGAAAAGAAGGAAGAACGCAGTCTACTGAATATTCCCTGGACTTAGAATTCTCCAGTCTCTGCAAAATCCCTTCCCAAACAGGGAGCCAGGGAAGCCCAAGTCCTCTTTGCTGGACTGTCAGGAGACCAGTGGGGTTGGTCCTGTGCCTTCCAGGGGCTCGGACAGAAGGCACTATTTTATAGGCAAGTTGTGCACATCGCTCTCTATAGGCAGATGTTAGAATTCTTCCTCGAGCAAGAACTGCTCTTTTGTTTGGGAAAGTATTTCAAGAGACCTATTGATTATGCAAAGAAATGCCTAGGGAGGGCTGCGATCCCTGCCGAGGGCCAGCATTGCTGTGTATGATTAAGGAACAGAAATTTCAGTTTTCCAAGTGTTGCCTTTACATTTCCTCCTGTGTCTTTGCACATCTCTTTGTTTTCAGCCTGTATGTAGCCCTTTGTTTTAACCAACGTTTGTAATGGCATAGAGATGGGAGAAAGGGAAGAGAGAATTCAGCAACATGCTAGGGTGGAAGGAGTAAGGCACCGACAGGCGGCCTGGGTGGGGAATGTGGACCTGAGCAAGAGCTAATGCTCAGTTGAGGGATTATTTGTGATGACTCCTTTTCGTTGTTCCCAAATCCACAGCATCAGACTTTGTTTTGTCTTTTGAGACAGGGTTTCACTATGTAGGCCAGGCTGGCCTTGATCTCATGGTAATCCTCCTGTCTCTGCCTCCCCAGTGCTAGCCTTACAGGTATGTGGCACCATGCCTGGCTTGCAGTATAAGTTTTAAGCCCAGTAATAGGCTGAATTGTGCCTCCCTCCCCACAAAAGAAATGTTCACATCCTAACTCACAGGAATAGCAAATGTGACCTTATTTGGCAAGAAGGCTTTTTTGCAGAAATAAGTAAAAGATTTTGAAGTGAGATGATTCTGGATTATCCAGGTGAGCACTAAATCTAGTGACAAGTACTCCTGTGAGAAGCAAGAGAAGACAAAGAGGAGAGGGCCACACCCAAAAGGAGGCAGAGAGTGAAGTCGCACAGCCACGGCCAGGGTGAGCCTCCTGGAAGCTGGAGGAGACAAGAGAGGGCTCTCCTCGAGGACTGCTGGGCCCTACTGACACCTCGGCGTTAGACTTCTGGCCTCCAGAGTTATGAGATGAGCTGTAGTTTGGACCTGGAATATCTCCCAGAAGTCCATGGGCTAACGGGTTGCCCCTGGGCTTGGTGCTGTTAGAAGGTGCTGGAAACCTTTAGAGGTTGAGCCAAGTGGGAATTTTGAGGCTATAGGAGGCCTGGACTTGGAAGGTCCTGTGCGATGCTGGCCTCTTGCACACTCTCTCTCTTTCATTTCCTGGCTGCCATGAGGTGAGTAGATGTGTAACCCGCTGTGTGATGTATTGCCTTGCCACAGGCCCACAGGCAACGGAGCCAGCAACCATGGACCAAAACCTCTGCAATGGAGAGCCAAAATGAACTTTTCCTCCTTTTAAGTCAATTATCTTGGGTATTCTGTCACTGTGATGTAAAACTAACAGGGAGACGGAAAAACAGGATTGCCACTCACAGCACACGGCAGACACTAACCAGACCCCTGTGTCTTTCCTTCTCTTCTCCCTCAAGAACTCTCCACATCTCTCTCATTTCCAATCCCGTCCTTAGCTTGTTTACTCTTCTTGGCTGAACAAGAGTTCTGTGGTTCTGGAGTAGCCATTATCCCTGCCTCCTCATGTGAATCCTCAGGAGTCTCCTTGGGGACTGGTTTCCTCTATTTTCTAACCAGAAGAGCCTTTTGGGAATGAGGAAGCAAAGGAAACTGAGTGGAAGGGGACAGAGTTGTTTTCACTAGTGAGCTGAGTTTGGGGCCAGGCTCCTCACACGCAGCTCGCAGGTTCTTACTTTCTCCACACTCTCCCGCCCCCCGTGCAGTGGGTCTGTCCCGAAATAAATGAGGTATAAGCAATGCCTGGAATACATGGAATGAATCTCAGAGTTGCTTATTATTTCATATTTATAGGAATGCAGTGAAATCAGGGAGGCACTGAGGTGTGAACAGATCCCCGGGTGCTTAAAGCAACTCTCCATTTCATAAGATAGATGTGGAGTCCATCTGGAAGACTTGCGGCGTGCTTCCAGAAGCGTGGCTTAGAAGTGAATCACTCCCTCTGGCTGTGCTAGAGAGAGAGAGAGAGAGTGTGTGTGTGTGTGTGTGTGTGTGTGTGTGTGTGTGTGATCATGCAAGATCAAGGCTCAAGCCCTTTCTGGCAGTGATGACTTCTCCACGAGGACCTGCCTCTTGCAAATGATCTCCTCCATCCCTCTCCAGAGGAGAAGAGGAATCACATGAAGAAACGTCTGGTGCAGAGCCCCAGTTCCTAATTCATGGATGAAGTAGCCAGGATGCTATAAAATCATGGCCTTTAGCCATGCACATGGTAGGTTTGTGTGTTGACTGCTCCACTGTCTTCTGCCAGACGCAGGGGGAGAAGCAGGGAGCAAGGAGAAGCAAAGCTTCGGCGCTCCTTCAGGAGGGAGCAGCACTGACAGCACCCTGAGTCAGCCCCGGTACCGCAAAAACAAAATAAAACAAAGCACCCTGAGTCAGGATGCATGGGAAGCCACCCAGTCAACACAATCAACACGATTCCTTAAACACACAAAGACTGATGTTGACACATAGATTTTGGGTAACTCTTGCGTCAGAAAGGAACAGTTTGTATCTGGGCTGTTGATGACCGATCAGGCACTCCTGGACTTCACTTATGCATATGGGCCCAGGCCACCTCTCTCATCTGAACCCCAAGGCTCGTGGGGTGGTGGCAGGCGTTTTTACTCTATGTGCTCTCTCCTGGAACCTCACCTCCTCTGTAGGCTGCAGTCACATGTCAGCTGGTCCTCTGGGTTTGGCTTGCATAGTCATTGTTCTTCAACACCCTAGGGCCCTTCTTCTCACTGTCCTTTCTTCCTCCCTATTGATATGGAAACTCTGCTCTTCTGGGTTGGCTTTAAGCTGTGCTGTGTAAAGACAAAAGATTCTCCACATGAATGACAGTATTGAGGGGCCCTTTATCTATGTTCTACCCCGGTAGCAGTGTGTGGTAGGCAGAAGGGAGTCCAGCTGTCTTGGTCTGTCTTCTGTTGCTATAACAAAATACCTGAAGCTAGATTCCTTATAAAGAAAAGAGGTTTACTTAGCTCAGTTTTGGAAGCTGAAAGTCTAAGATGAAGCAGTCCCATTGCTTTGGTCTTTGGCAAGGGCCTAATGGCAGACAACATCATGGTGGGAGAGGATATAAAAGGGAGAGCTCATACAGCAAGGCAGGAAGCAGAAGAGAGAGGAGGGGCCAGTCTTGCTCTTTTATATCAACTCCTATCCAAGAAACTGACTAGGGTCCCTCAAGAGCTGCATTCATCCCTCTGAGGGAGTGGTCCCGATGACTTTGTTACCTTGTATTCAGCCCCACCTTTTAAAATTTAAACCACCTCCCAACATTGGGGAGTTTTGGAGATGTAGATGTGTTCTACATTTCTTTTCTTTTTTGGGGCAGAGTCTCACTATGTGGTGCAGGCCAGCCTTGAACTCACTTATATAACCCAGGCTGGCCTCAAACTCACAGTAATCTTCTGGCCTCAGCTTCCCGAGTGCTGGGATTATAGGCGTGCACCACCATGCCCAGCTTGTTCTTCATTTTCACTGTGAAATTCCCAATAGTAAATCAAACATGACCAGAGAACGAATTATCATTTACATGTTCTCCATACCCTGGGTAATGCGTGGCGGTGGTCATTATCAATGAAGCAATCAATGAAGCGCCACCTTGAGAGACTCATGAAACCCAGTGTTCACCAGCAGCACAATGGATGATGTAACTGCATGAGTAATGTAACCAGCATCAAACAAATGCTATTAGGGAAATGCAGAAGCAAGAAGATCCATATTGTCTGACATTAACAGGGCAAGAAGAGCCCATAATAACATGCTGCCTTTTTCTTGTGGTAGGAAATGTGCAAGACCAGAACAGGTTATGTGATAGTAAGGAACAGGAAGAGAAGCTGCTTAGATGCTGTGTAGAATTTTGATATTGCATATTGTTTCATAGACAATCCACAAACACCTAAGTACTTCTGTACCTGTGATTTTAAACCTTTATCAATAGATCTTCATACCTCACATAAGAATTTTATAAATTTTTTATCCAATTATTTTTATTTTTTTATTTTTATTTATTTATTTTTTTTGCGGTACTGGGGATCGACCAATTATTTTTATAGTCAGTGCTTCAGAATACATTTTCTAGGGCTGCTACACTAGGGACAGCCCGTTCTTGCTTTTAGACACAGTGTCTTCCAAGAGTTCCCACACAGGTCCCACTCTCTTCCTTCTGGTTTCACACCCAGTGTTCCTCTGAGTAACCACTCCTTGTTCCATAATCCCTCTGCGTGGACTCTGATGAAGCTGAACTCATCAGCTGTGTGGTAGAACTACTGATTTAGGTCTAAGTCAGTTAGCATTTTAGTCCCAAATGCTGGTTCATGGATGGGTACGTGACCCCATCAGAGCCAATGAGACTTTTACTTGGGATTCTGGGAAAGAGATTCTCTTTCCTGCTGTGCTTGATAGCTAAGAGTATATATGAACTGGATCTGCTACTGCTATCACATGAGGCCTGAAACTCAAGCCAGCAACTGAAGAGGCACAGAGGAGGAGGGAAGGGAACCAGAATCTGGTGACCCCATCTGACTTCCTGGTCAAGTGCTTCTGAAGTCAGAATATCATATCTTTGCTCCATGACCCAATAATGCTCCCTTATACAATAGCAGTTTTGGTTGGATTTCCTACTCTTTGTAGCCAGATTACACCAAATGATAATCACACTTGAGAGCAGGCGCCTTGATGGCCCAGTGCCTTTTCAATTCTCATGTTTTGTCTGCCTGACAAAGAATAGCATCATGAAATGTTCATTGGCCCATTTGCACACATCCCTGCCTTTCCCCTGCCTTATAACCGAGGCCTCCTGACATCCACTGCAGGCCCTGCCCTCTCCAGTTACCGAGGAAAACCTCCCTAGGTGGGAGGGATCACTAACTCCAGCCCCACGGCTGAAATGAGCCCTCCACTCCCACTCTAGAGCTTCTTCCGCCTTTCTAGGTTATAGTGAGATTCTCTGCTCAGCCGGGTTTGGGGGCTCAGTTCAAGTCATGAGCTTTTAAATGCAGAAAATCAGAATGACCCATCTTGCCAGTTTGAGGACACAAACAGAACCGCTTTTACTTCAATTTTCCACTCTTTCAAGTCTTTATATGCTCTTATTTTAGTACAAGGCCTACAATCTCCGTTCTTCCTGAGGAAAGCCCATTCCAGGATTTTCTTTTTTTTTTTTTTTTTTTTTTTTTGGCGGTACTGGAGATCAAACTCAGGACCCTGCGCTTGCTAGGCAGGCGCTTATTCCACTAAGCTATATCCCCAGCCCTGTTTCCAGGATTTTCAAAGCCTAGGAGAAGACATGGGCTTGGGGTATCGCTACAGTTCCCATGTTACTCACAGAGAGAACAAAAGGTCCATTGGCTCTCTGTGGCCACTGCCATGTAGCGTTGCTGCAGAAGCCTGGTTCTGCAGAGTCCCCTGGATGTTTGGCCATTGCCGCTGGCCGCCCTTGAAGAGTTCCCACCAAGCTACAGCCGTTTGTTCTCCCAGGCTCTTTCCTAGCATTTGCACAATTCAGACTATGTTTAACTGTTTATTGTCTGTCTCTGCTGAACTCCACCCAAATTGCAGGCTCATGAGAAAAATAAACGGTTTTAGTCTAAACCACTGAGTTTCAAGGGTTTTGTTATGCAGCAATAGCAACCGAGACATTTACCAAAATTTCCTCTTAGCTCTCCTACTTTGGCTCAGTCCCACAATTCAGTTCTGTCTTGGTTTCCCTGCTCTATGTGCCAGGACCCCTTCTGGGCCTGAGCCTGAAGTGGCAACCCCCGAGATGGGCTGGGGGCTGAGGATGCTCCCTGCATCCCCAGTCTGACAGGAGGATTGCTTAAGCTGTAGGGTCAGCACCCCTGGCCTCTCCTGCAGCCTGTGCTGAGATCATGAATGTTTCACAATAGATGTAGCTTTTGAACTTGAGAAGGAAGAAATGCAGGTGTTATTTCAGGCTGGTCAGTATCCCTTTTGTTCCTCTGGCTGTATCTAACACTGAGCACAGGACTCGTTTGCACGCATTGGCTGGAGAAGCTGCATGCCATGTCTAACTCACTGCTTCCCTGTTGCACCCTGTTACTCCTCGTGGGTGGACACAGGCTCCCCAGACTCAAGGGACCCACCTCGGAAGACTGCTAAGTGATTCTGAAACATTTAGATGCCATTTAGCTGCTTGGATGAACCCCTGACTGCCTCATTAATCTGACAAACTGTTGGAAGCTTCTCCTGGCATTGGGCATTGGCCCAACTGGGTGCTTGCCTCCAGGACACTTGGGGTTTTAGGAGGCCAAGTGTCTGGTCACCGAGGTAAATAGATACATACTGGACCTCCGACCTGATGAGGTGACTCCCTTCCATTCCTGGGGCCTTCGGCAGCGGCTGTCATCCCCCCCTTCCCTGGGGCCTGCATGTGTTCACTGGAGACAGTGCCAGCCTCAGAAAGTTGTATGGAAAGTCAGTGAAATAAGGTGCACTGCCCACATTCTAGCTGGGCTACCAGGCCCTTGAAATCAACAAGATGAGTTCAAATCTCACTTGCCCTTCTATGCAAGCTAGTGCTTGCTACAGGCTCATAACTGGGATTTTTTGGGTTTTTGTTTTTGTTGGTACTGGGAATCGAACTCAGGACCTTGTGCTTGCCAAGCAAGGTGCTGTGCCACTAAGCTATATCCCCAGCCCAGTTCAAGAGATTTTAAGGATCACTTTTGTATGCTTCTGACTCCTGGTTTTTGGAGTGTTGGTCTTAAGAGATGGTGAGGTTCAGAAGTTAGGAGTGTGGGCTCCAGGTCCAAACTTTCTGGGTTTGAATTTCAGCTCCAATACTTGCTCTGCGTGTGACCTTGGTCAACATAACCTCTTGGGCCTCAGTTTCCTGACCCATACAGTGAGATGGTAACAGCTCTTATCTTACCAGGCTGTTGTAGGTTTTGAAAGTCATTGTATGTAAATCACCCAGAGCAGACAGCACTATACAAGGGTTAGTGTGTTACTATTCTGCACTTTATTGATATAAAATCCTGTCCCTTTCTTAATTCTTAGCCTGGATTCAACCTCCAGTACTGCAAAAGAATTTTTTAAAAAACTGAATATAGTAGAACTTACAAAAGCATTTGAGTGCAATGCAGGAGAGGCCTTCACTGCCTGCTACACAAATGGCTTCGGGTTGATCACTAGACAGGACAGTCCTTTTGCTGTCTCCATGCCTCCTGTGACAGCCCCTCTACATGTCACTTAATGTGCCCCCTGTTCCTTTCACTTCTCTCTCTGGCACCTTGCTTCTCTCCTGCACCCCACCTTCATTTCTTCTTAAACTTCCACCCTGGATCATCCTTATTACCCACGTTTAAATTCTTCTCCCACCAGCTTGCAAAGTAATCCTGCACTCTTGGCCCTTGCTCCTAGCAAGCACAGCCAGCCTGCTGCCTGCCCCACCCGAGGTGCTCAACAGAACATGAGCATCTTCCATTTACCGGGCGCTACTTCCCTGGTAGTCTGTGTGAGCCATGCAGAGAAATGCGTGTGAAGGCTGCGATGGATAAGACGTGAAGTACAGGGGCCCAACTGTTAGCCAAAAGTTCGGGTATTATAATGACACCGTTTATTCCTTAGCTCTTCCTCACTAGACCTCCACTCTCCCTGCTCCTGGGGAAAGGAGACACAGCTACATAGAAGGAGCAAAGAAGTTAATTTCTCAAGATCCGGGTCCTGGCGATTCAGAGGCAGTTTGTAAGGATTTCAGGATCATTTTGAGAATAAGTAATTTTTGTCTCACTGTGCTGAAATTAGGCTATCACTGCCACAGGAGATGGACATCTACAGCCCGATAAGTGTGCATGGCCTTCCTTAGAAGGAAGAGATTCAGGCTTATCGCAGCACAAGAGGGTAAAAATGAAAATCTTCACACTATTATTTGTCAGAGAAAGTTCTGGTCTCAGCAATAGGATCTACCAAGCTCATGTGGAGCCTTGTTGCAACTGTCAAGACAGGGAAATGCGGCACAAAAGGCTTAAAATGTTATCTGTTTAATGCACAGCTGACTTCAGAAGTAGGAAAGGAAAACCCCTTAGCATCTGAGAATAGCAATGATCATTAAGGAAGAAAAATAAACTCAGCTGATGTCACAGTAGCTCTCAGGGCGTATCCATGGGATATGATAGTCAGCTTCTCATTACTGTTATGCAATGCCTGAGACAATCAATCTAAAAACAGGGAGGGTTCTTTTGGCTCACAGTTTTGGAGGTTTCAGCCCATGGTGGGTTGGCCTTGTTGCTTTTGGGCCTGTGGCAGCACATCATTGGTTAGGAGTATGTGGCATAGCAAAGCTGTTTACCTTATGACCAGGAAGGAAACGGAGAGCCCAAAATGACCAGAAGACCTCCCTCTAGACCCTGCCTCTTAAAGATTTCATCCAATGGTGCCAGGCTGGATATTAAGCCTTGAACACATGGACCTTTGGGGGACATTTAAAGTCCAAACTGTAGTAAGGGACTGGGAACAGTCCCTTATTAAAACATGGGTTTTAATGCCCATGCAGGTCAGGAGAAGTTCTGCAGCCCAAGGTGAGAGCCAAGAGGCTGAGGCAAGGCAGGTAACTGGCTAGGAATCCAGAGACATGGCAGGCATGATCTCATTTACTAGAGTGTGAGTGCCAGCTGGGGTAAAATTGATGCTAAGCCTGAGTCCCCGGCTGCCTAATAATCTTGAGAATAACAGTGAAGCGCCCACTGTGTGCCACATGCCACAGTGAACATGTCATACTTCTTACAACTTTAACGAGGCAGGTGCTGCTCACACTGTCACCGTGAGGCTGAGACAGAGCTGTACAGTGTCGGATGAGAGCTAGTTGCCTACTGGCCCCAGCTTGGGGAGAAGGTTAGCAGGATAGTTAAGAGGGGCGTTCTGGGGACTATTCTGCAACCCAGTCACAGTTTTTTTGTTTCTGGTGGTGCTGGGGACTGAAACCAGGGCCTCCCACATGCTCTACCATGTAGGCAGATTGGAGGTGGTGTTCTACCACCAGCTACAGTCTCAGCCCCTTTTATTTTTTACTGTGAGTCAAGGTCTCACTAAATTGCCTGGCCTGGCATTGCACGTGCCTCAGCTTCCTGCGTAGCTGGGATTACGGTCATGTGGCCCCATGCCTGACCCCAGTGGCTTTGAAACTATGCCTTGTGGAAACTCCAGGGCTGCCCTAGGCAGCCAAGAGAAGGTCCTTCATTTGAGTCTTCGTTCCACACCCCGCCAACTGCAGTAGCTCCATTTATGTTTTATATATTTGTCTTCTCCCTCATGAGTTTTGCTTCACTGAAAGCGCTCGGTAGTCAGAAGTGATCGTTAAGAAATGTACAATAAAATAAAATAAGAATACCAAAGTGGCCATCAGAAACAGCATCTAATCGCTGCCACACAGCCCGGCACTTTCCCTTACAACACCCCATGTGCCAATGGTGTCCTAGCCGTGGCGCCCCACCACTGGGCCTTGGCCAAGCAGGGTTTTTCTTTTTTAGGCTGCCTTGGCATCTGGCACAAGGATCCTCCACAGACCGGAAGGAGTCACGCTGGATTTCCACAATTCCCTGGCTAACCTAGGAGGGCAAGGTTTACAGAGACTTGAAATGGGGGCTCTGACCATAGCTGAGAGCTGCTTCCTGGTCCCTGGGCCCCTCACCCATCGCAAGAATAAGATTCTTGCCTATTTCATTGAATATACTTCAAAGGTAAAGCAAGCCCTGCTTGTGGAAGCCCCTTAATTGCAGCTTTACAAAGAAGCTCCACATGCAGAAAAGGGGGGAAATTAATTGGTCTTCCAGGGAGCAGCTGAACAAAGTCTGGTAATTGAATTTCACAATGAATGCCTCCCTCTGGGTGGCCTGCGTGTGATCTGGAATGGATATTTGAAGTTTTCCTCATGTAAATGGCTCAGCTTCTCAAGGTTTACATTTTTAGGTGGGCATTACTCATTCACACTTTCATCAAGATGAGGGGAAATTCACACCGTCTTACAAATTCTAAAGCGATAGAAAGGAAAGAAAAAGGAGGGGGGTTGGTCTCATCTGGAGATGCAATTTGGCAGATCCTTTGCAAAGACTGGGGAAAAGCCAACTCTGAGAAAATTTATTACTCAAATGCAGCCTGCCTCAGAGTGAAGCTGTAGACCCAGCTGGCAGGTACCAGAGCCCAGGGGCTTGGTTCCAAGAGGAATTATGATAGGTGAGATCAGAAGAAGTAAGGGACACACGAGGTCATGCCAGTGATCAATACTCCGCTGGTAGTTAATTTATACTGCAATGCCCCATTGAAGATTTAGGTAGCACAGTGGCCCAGCAAGGCCTGAACTTCGCTTGTTTTCTGCCTCATTAGAATAGTTACTGGGAAATCACCCCATCCCTGGGCTGGGCATGCATGATAACTCTCAGTCCCTGCTAGTATCAGGGTGGGTATCACACCTTTTAGTTATTTGAAGTCCAGGTCTGCATAAGAAATATAAAATGTAAATGGCACTTGGGATTCCAGGGTTCCACGGCTGTGTATTTCAGTAACCAATGACGAAATATTCAGAAACATTTTCTGTGCCACACAGATGTTTTTCTTGTCGTCAGTCCCTAAACAATACAGTATAACCGTTGCTTACATAGCATTGATACTACACCAGGTCTTGTGAGTCATCTAAAGATGAGTTGGGGATACAGCCCAGGGGCAGAGCATTTGTAGCATGTGCAAGGCCCTGAGTTCAGCCTTCAGTGCCACCAAAATAAAAAAAAAGTCTCTGAGAGGCAGGAAGTAGGCCACATGCAAACGCAAGGCCAATTATTTATTTACTGGTGGGACGAGGGATAGAACCCAGAGGCACGTGCGACTGGTGACTACCAAGTGGGCTGTGCAGACATAGACTGTTCTAGAGACAGTGGAACTAGGGAACCAGAATGACGCCTTTGTGATTCAGGGGCTACAAAGGAAACGGAAGAGGCTTCCAGGTTAAGAGAATCGTTGAAATGTTTCTTCTTAACTTAAGAATACAGGCAAAAGATAATCAATGAGTTGCGGGGGTTAAAACCACAAACTACCAAACAACAAAACAGACAACTGTTACGGGTGGGTTGTGACTACCCCGAAATTCACATACACTAAACCTTCAGTGCCTCAGAATGCGAACGTATTTGGGGATAAGATCTTTTTAGAGGGAATCAGGTTAAAGTAAGGTTATCAGGGTGGGCCTGAATCCAGTATGACTGGTGTCATCATGACAAGGGGAAACTTAAACCAGGTGTGACTGCACATATGTGTAATCCTAGCACTCTGAGCCGTGCTGAGGCAGGGTTACAAATTCAAGTCCAGCCTGGGCAATTTAGTAATTTAGCAAGACCCTTCACACTGAACTACCTGCCCCCTCTCAAAAGGCTGGGGATGTAGCTCAGTATGAGGGTCCTGGGTTGAGGTCCCAGGCCCGGGGGGTGGGGAGCAAAGCAAGCAAGGTACATAGATGATATCAACGCTCTTTCAGTGTGTGTGTCACCACCCAGACAAACATAGAGTAACAGAAGAGCCCATGTGGGAAGAAAGCATAGTAAAAGGACAAAAGAAAACTAATGAAGGCCAGTGTGGTGGCACATGCCTGTAATTCCAGCACTCAGGAGGCTGAGGCAGGAGGATTGCCATGAGTCCAAGACCAGCCTGGACTGCATTGTAAGACCCTGTCTCAAAAAAAAAAAAAAAAAAAAAAATATATATATATATAAATCTGATGAAAATTGCTTTATACTTCAAAGATAGAATAAGAATCTAATCTAATTTATTTTGCAGTGCTGGGATGTAACCTAAGGCTTCTTGCATATTAGGCAAGCACTCTACCAGTGAGCTACATCTCTGACCCCCTAATTTTATTTTTTAAAAGGACTCAAAATAAGATGATAAAAAATTACAAATAATATGATACAAAATTAAATGAATAAAACCCAAAGAAACCAATTTAAAGCCAAAATAGCATCATTATGGCACTAATAATTTATTTTTTATTTTTTGTTTTTTTGAGACAAAGTCATGCTCTGTAGTTCAGGCTGGTCTTGAACTCACTGTATAGCCCAGACTGGCTTTAAACTCACAGCAATCCTCCTGCCTCAGCCTCCTGAGTGCTGGGATTACCGGCGTGCAGTACCATGCCCCACAGCACTAATAATTTAAAACTGTAAGAAACATGCGCTGCTGAAAAACAGCAGTTCTAACATTCAGGAAAGATCTGAGACTATCATGGTAAATTCAGACAAAAGCAAGTTTAAAACGATTAGAAATTAATAAATGTGGAAGATAAAGACAATGAAAAGAAGACATAAGACAAGTGAATGTCTCTGCACAGATGTACAGACATAAGAAAAATAAAAGCACAGGGCTGGGATAAAGCTCAGCGGCACAGTACCTGCCTGGCTAGTGTGAGGTCGTGAGTTTGGTTTGTGGTACCCAAAACAAACAAACAAACAAACCCCATACAAACCTACAGATAGACAAATCTTCCTGGAAATTTGGATTAAAGAAATCCCACACATCAAGATATCACCCTCCACAAGAGTGCCAAGACGGTTCAGTGAGGAAAGAATAGTTATTTCAACAAATGGTGCTGGCACTGCTGAATATCCACCTGTAAGAGAATGAAGTGGACCCAACTGCACACTCATAAAAATTACCTCGAAATAGATCAGACACTTAAACATAAGACCTAAAACATTTTCAAAAGGAAAACAGATAAAAATCTTTGTGACTTTGGATTTGACAAGAGTTTCTTCTTTTCTTTCTTTCTTCCTTCACTTTTCTGTGCTGTGATTGAACCCACAGGTGCTGTACCACTGAGCTACGTCCCAGCGATCCTCCACCCCAACCTTTTGCTTCTGAGACAGAGTCTTCACAAACTGCCCAGCAGAGACTCGAAGTTTGGATCTTCTTGACTCAGCCTCCCATGTAAATGGGGTTTCAGGTGTGTCCCCCTGGCACCTGGCAGGCAATAACTTCTAAGGCGTGGCATGAGATACCAAACAATAACAAAAACTAAATAAATTCCACCAAGATGAAAAGCTTTAGTGTTGCAGTAAGAAAGAGACTCACGAATCGGGAGGAAATCTTTGCTCACCTTATATCCAGCAAGAACTTAGTGTTCCAAATATATAAAGAACTCTCACAACTCAACAAAAAGACAAATAGCCCAGTTTAAAAATGGGCAAAGGATTTAGAGATTTCTCCAGAAAAGAATGAAAAGATGCTCATCATCATTAGTAATCAGGGAACTACAAATTAAAAGCAAAAACTAAAGCAAAGTACCAATAATGTGGGAAAGGAACGCAGAGAAACTGGAACCCCCTGTGTGGCTGATGAGAATGCAGGTGCTTGGAAAAACAGTCTGGCCGCTCCTCAGAAGTTCAACCAGGGAGCTACGGCACAACCCAGGAACCCCCTTCCGAGGTGGACACCCGGAAGAGCTGAAATCACATCCTCATACTGATACAGGAAAATAAAACTCCCAACCTGAATGACATCAGATGAGTTCGTGTTCTCTAAAACCGAAGAATGAATTTTAGGAACAACGGAGGTTAAGAGCAGAATATATTTATTGAGAGAAAGAAAGCTTCTGTCCAAGAGAGGGACAGAAGGGGGGTCTGAGTGGGTTACCCCCCTCCACTGTCTTTTCTAGGGACTTTTATAGGAAAAACCATGAGGTGAGGCGGGTCCAAGGTAGGGGAAATGGACAAAACTATGGTCAGCCAATAAGATTACAGGTAAGACTGAGTGGACTGAGATCAAATGGGGAAGCGAGTCACGGTAGTCAGGGTAGCAAGCGGGTGTGAATACAGATCAGGGGCTTTTCCTGTGGGGGTCGGGCTAGCGCCTCTTCCTGGCTTTTTAGAAAGTTACTTATTTAGAATATCAATCCCTGACGTTTACACCTAGGGAACTGAGTGGGTGCATTTGTATAGCCCCTTTGTCTTAAGGTCTGGCCCACAGGTCTGTTGGCTCCTTCAGGGCCTGGCCCTGTCTCACTGCCTATAATATTTCTATCTAACTCAGCTGCCTATAACAATACTACAATTTATATACAAATGTTATTTCCTAATCGTTCTAAATTGGAAACAACACGAACGTCCATCAACTGATTAAGGAAGAAACAAAATGTTTTAGATTGCACAATGGAATATTATTCGGTGTTGAAAAAGGGTGAGGCACTGAAACATGCTATGACATGGAGGAACTTTGAAAATATTGTGCTACATAAAAGAAGCAAAGCATAACAGCATCCAGGCATGGAGGTGACACCTGTAATCTCAGCACTTGGGAGGCTGAGGTGGGAGGACAGCAGGTTCCAGGCCAATCTGAACAAATTGGTGAGAACTCTGTTTCAAAAAAAAATTCCATTAGATTTGTCATTAGAAGACAAAAAAGATAAACATCTCAATGATGTAAAAATAATAAGATAAATAACAACAATGAGGAGGTAAAACAAGAGGCTAGTGTCATCATTTTCAAAATGGGACACTAGACAAAACTGAACAAATAGACCAAAAAAAAGATAAACAAAGTTAAACACATGGTTTATTTGGGTTGTTTTTCTTTTGTTTTGTTTTTTTGAGACAGGGTTTCATTGTGCAGTTCAAACTGGCCTTAAACTCACTTTGTAGCCCAGGCTGGCCTAAAACTCATAGCAATCCTCCTGGCTCAGCCTCCCGAGTTTTGGGATTACAGGTGTATGCCACCACACCGAGCCTGAAATGCATAGTTTAAAATAAAAACATAGGACCACAACTTTTGTGCTTTATAAACTTGCCTTTACAAATTTAGAGGGCTGCTGGGCATGGTGGCGCACACCTGTAATCCCAGCACTTGGGAGGCTGAGGCAGGAGGATGGGTGCAAGTTTGAGACCAGCCTGGGCTACAAAATGAGCTCAAGGCCAGCCTGAACTGCACAGCCAGACCCTGTCTCAAAAAGACAAAAAAAACAAAAAATTTGGAGGGCTATTTTAAGAGATTATCTCTCGAAGTGCAGAAACATTTGACTCAATAATTCCTTTAGTTTCCCCAGTTCCTTTTTATTCTAGTAAATTATAACAAAAAAGTAATATTTTAATTAAAATTTGAACCCATAACATAATCCCACTTTAGTAAAATGTTGTCTCATCTTCCTAATTTTATATTAGCATAGACAGATGTTTCAAAGAGTTTCATATCTTGCAATTTCCCAATAATGGAATTTGGTGTAAATTTCCCCCTCCTTTCATATTCCTTTACTGCATCATTTGATTTTTCATAAAAGGGTTGCGACTTTTCCCCAAAACAATAAGGTTAGTTTTTTAAATGACTGGAAGAAAATATGCCAAGATTAAACATGATGAAATATGGACTATTATGATGAAATATGGACTATTATTTTTGTACTTTTTCCTTTCTTCTTTTACATTTTACAGAAGTTTTAAAACTTCTGTCACCAGTCCTGCTACAGGAAACAGATCCAATTTTTAGACTGGAAATAAGGAAAACTAACTGTAGTTTTTATAAAGGAGAAGTATGTAAATAGCACTGGAAGGAAGCCTTTGGGGCATCTGTACTCCAGAGGCGATGAACTGTGACAGGAATACCTGATGTCACACACGGCCCAGGCGGGGGAGGAAGCTCCTACTCACCAGGGCAGTGGCACAGGCTCGTCCCTGTGACTGCTGCAATGTTGTGGCAGCCTGAAGCAAGCCCCACAGTGACATAGGCAGGCCACAACGTTACAGCGCCTCCTCTGGAGCAACAACAATAGTGACCCTAGTAATAGTAACAGCGACCCCGCACTCCCTGCGAGGTTTGTTCCTATCACTTTTTTCTTTTCTTTTCCTTTTCCTTTCTCTTCTTTTTTTTTTTTGGTATCAGGAATCGAACTCAGGACCTTATGCTTGCCAGGCAGGTGCAGTGCCGCTGAACCATCTATATCCCTGGCCTTTGTTCCTATCACTTGTGAATTTAAAGAAATAAAAGAATCTACAGCAGTTGCTCCCAAGAGATATGGACTAGTTTACAACGGTGCTATACAGAGCCTTATAGGTTGCAAGTCCACTGTCCTGTCCATTATTGTATTTATTTTTTAAGACAGTCATGCGGGAAGGCAAAGACTGCAATCTATATTTCATGGGTGAGAAAAGCGAGGTTCAGTGAAGTTCAGTGACTTGTCCATCACACAACTAGTATGGGGTACAAAGTCAGCTCTGCCCATGACATTGACAGGGCCTGGGACAGGAATCAAGATGAAATACAGGTACATTCTGAGTTTTTAGAGAGGAAATTTAGCCAGAGAGACGGGAGGTGAGGGTGAACCGGCCATCCAAAGTGGTCATGGGCTCAGAGTTGAAAATCGGGAGTTTTTCTGAATCTCCTCCTCATTCCAGACCTGCGCACAGCTCCTCTGCTCAGCGCAGGCTTTGAGATCCGTCTCTCTCATCAGCTAATGCTCCCATCTCAGTCATGTTCACAGACTTTACTACAGTGTGGGGGGGGCTGTACACTGATCAGAGAAAATCATCTGCGCGAGGCCTGATCATAGACCCCGAAAGGGAGCAAACAGAGCAACATTTCCTCACCACTTATTCAATTTATGAGACCTGCTTCTGCTGGTGCCAATGTCTGCAGCAATTACAGATGCACCCAGATGTCCCCGGGGGGCTCTTGCTGTGGGCGATCGCAGGAAGATGGACTCGGGTTCCAGCTCCACGGCCGTCAGGTCCACAAGGCCCAGGCCCCTGGAGGCCCCGAGGGCCTCACATGCTCGGTAGCATCTGCCTCCCAGGGCCTGACTCTGGCACGAATCTCCGTGTGCCAGATGTGAAAGTCAGCCACATGCACAGGCAAATAACCACTCAAACCACAGAAAGCATTCATGGATATAATTAGATTTTTTTTCTCAGTATAAATTTTAAATACAGAAAAGAACAGCATAATCTAATAAATATCCATGCTCTCCAGCTCTCACACTTTAGCGTTACAATTTTACAACACTTACCTTCTGATTTCTAAAAATCTAACAGGACTAAAAGTAAAATCTCCTATGTCTACCTTGAAGCACTCAGTGGGAACTTGAGGTCTATCCTTCCAAGTCTCGCTTTTACACTGCATGAACCCGTAAGTGCTTGTCCTGCATGGTTTTAAAATGCACATGAATGGTGTCATATTTTATTTTGGCAACATGACCTTTTAATGCAGTAATTTTTAAGAATTGTTTGTGATGATACCTATAGACAAATATATCTAGTTCATTCACATTAACTGCTATCTAGTATATTATCACATGAATATTTATAAATTCATCTATCCAAAGCTCTATTTGTAGACAATTAAAGTTCTTCCAAAACTTTCTGTAAGAGACGATGCTGTGAAGAGTGAACATTTTATATGAATTTTCTGGTGCACATGTGCATATAGAATTGAAATTGCTGGCTCAGAGGGCATACGCATTTTGTGTGTCACTAGATAAATACTATCAAACTGCTGATCTCCGAAGTCATGTGCTGTGTTTACACTTTCACCTGCAGAGTAAGAGGGTTCCTGTTTTTTGTTTTGTTTTTTGAGATGGGATCTCACTATGCAGTTCAGGTTGGCCTTGAACTCACTTTGTAGCCCAAGCTGGCTCAAACTCATGGTGATCCCCCTGCCTCAGCCTCCAGCGTGCTGGGGTTATAGGCCTGTGATACCATGGCCAGGGAGGTTTCCTGTTTTATAAGGAGACCTGCTGAAAATTCAGATGGGATGCAAATATCCACGAAAGTGGTTACATCAAAAAAGAAGGAGAAGAAGAAAGAGGGGGAGAAGGGAAGGGGAGAGGGAGGAGGAGGAGGAGAACAAGGAGGAGGAGGAGGAAGAGGAGGAGGAAGAAGAAGAAGAAGGAGAAGAAGGAGAAGGAGAAGGAGAAGGAGAAGGAGAAGGAGAAGGAGAAGGAGAAGGAGAAGGAGAAGCAAGTTCAACATAACCATTAGGTGTTTACACCTCCAGAACATCCCACCTCCACGAACACCTACCCACAGCCACGGGGGAAGTCTGCCTGCTGCTTCACCCAGCATTGCTCCTACTCACATACTCACCTGCTGACTGTCTCCTCTGTCCTACTTTCTATGTTTTCATGTCTAGGTTTCTTCACAGAGACAAGAAATAAATTTCTCCCATTTCCTCATGGAAAACTGTTTCCTGGGGCTCTGGTGTCCCTGGCTCTTGATCCCTTTTGTGTCAGTTAGGAATTGCTGTGGAGCAAATCCACCCGAAGGCAACTTGCTTGAAACAAATACTTTTTAAGCACATAGATTTCTGGGTTGAGGAGTTAGGCAGGTCTCAGCTAGGTATTATTTCCAGCCTTGGCTGGGTGCGTTCACACGCTGTGGCCAGCTAGGTGCCTCTGCTTCTGGGGTGGCTCGTGGTCAGCTGTGCAACAAGGGTGTCTTGGCCGCAGGTCTTCCGCACCTCAGCAGGCTGGCCTGGCCTTGGCCTCTGGTCAGTGGCAGGTTTCAAAAGTGAGAGCAGAAGCATGCAAGGCTTCTGGAGCTGCAGGCTCAGACCCGGCACAAGGTCCTTTCAGTCTCACTGTGATGACCAAAGTGAATCTCAACATCATTTTAGATTTAAGGTATGGAAAAATTAGCCCCCAACTCTTGATGGTAGAAGCTAGCAAGTCACATTGCAAGGGGCATGGACATTAGGAGTCAGGGGGAGTGCTGGGTGGCTTCGCTGGGAAGCAGGCTCTGCGACAGAGACCAGCACTAGAAAGGTCACTTGAGGAGCGTCTTGGGCTCAACACTTGTGGAAGCAAGATGGCAGCAGGGTGCAGTAGACAGAGTAGTTGAACTATGATGCCAGAACCCAGATTCTAGTGTCTTCTGTGAAGAACTCTGAGCTTGAGATAGATCTTTACGGAGTTGTCCTGAGTTGGGGCAAGGGGATCAGCCTCTGTGGCTTCAAGTTGATCAGTCATCATACAGAAGCTGCCTCAAGAACATGGCAGCGAAGGACAACCCTAACGAGATTACAGCTAAGGCTCACCTGCTGACTGTGCTCCCCAGAGCTGGAGGACTGTCTTCTGTTCCTTAAGTGGACATCAGCATCCACGCCACTGCTACATCTCCCTGAAAACTGTGATGCTAATTTTATAACAGGACTGTATTCCTTACACAGGTACACATTAAATGTTTTGGATCACTAATTGTGTTGTCTGAACCATGCACTGATTTTATACGATCGCACTGCTAAATGTCTCTCCCTTAAGTTTCTTTCCCTACTTGTTTTAAGAGTAGGAAGGATTTATTGAGAGAAAGAAAGCTGCCTCAGAGGAACAGAAGGGGGTCCAGAAAGTGGGTTGTCCACCAACCCCATTTCTCAAGGGTGTTTATTGAGCAAAGCCACCAGGTGAGGCATGTTCAAGGTGGGACAGAACTGTAGTCAACCAACAAGATTACAAGTATAGTCACTTGGATAATATTGGTCCAACAGGAAATCCCAAGTTGGGTACAAGGTGGGACAAGACTATGGTGGACCAATAAGGTTACAACAAGTACAGCTGCTGGGGTAATACTGATTAAATGGGGATCGAACTGGAAGGAAGTCAAGTAAGAAGTGCCCTCCGGACGGACAAGGACTTTGCTGGGAGGGGTGTGTTAAGGAGGTTTGGTCCCCACCCCAAGGTGATTGATGCCTACTTAGAATATCAATCCCTGGGGTTCATTGCTGGGAGAAGTATATGGGTGAGCAATTCCTTTTTTTCCTGAAGTCTGGCCTTCAGTGAATGCACCTCCAGCCACAGCTGTCTTCTGCCCATTGACCATTCTAGGGCCCAGCCCTGCCTGACTGCCCACAATATTTCTATGTAACTTAGCTGTCTGTAATGTTCCCCCACTGAAGAAGTACCCCTAATGCTGTGAGGGGGCAAGGGGTGAAGACCCAATCTGGCTACTTCTAGCTGAAGAGGGTCCTAGTTGTGATCGGCAGTAAGAGCTACTCCACAGCAGGTCTATCTAAAGGTCCGCAGTAGGAGCCAGGTGTTCTTGTCTTGGGTAAAGGTACAACTTTAAGTCTCTGTCCAATTATCTCAGTGAAAGATCTCCAAATGACATAGGAGAAAGAAACTCCTAACCTACTACATGTCTGAAACACCTAGGTCGTGTTCTCTAAAATTGTAGAATGAATTCTGGGAACAATGGAGGTTAAGAGTAGGAAGAATTTATTGAAAGAAAGCTTCTGTCTAAGAGGGACAGAAAGGGCCCGAAAGGTGGGCTGCCTCTCTCCTTTAAGTTCTTTTTGGTTTTTTTTTTTTTTTTTTTTTTTGCAGTACTGGGGATCGAACTCAGGACCCTGCGCTTGCTAGGCAAGCGCTTATTCCACTGAGCTATATCCCCAGCCCTCTCCTTTAAGTTCTATCTTCATAGTTCCGGTGTGCATTTATCTAGCTCATCTGCTCAAAACTTTGCTTTTCCCATCAGAGATCTAGGCAAGAACATTTCAAACCAGCCTGGTAATGGAGTCACCAAATAACTAAGGTAGTGACGAGCTATTCTGTGTAGTAAGCAGGAGAAAAGAGAAGGGCTGAGATCCAGGTCATGGAGAGATGATCACTTAGTGGGGACTGGGAAGCTAGGATAGAATTGGGCTGGAGGATCAAGTTGTGAGAGGAAAGAGAGACGAAGTGAGGCATTAAAGGATGAAAGAAACAGCCCTGTGGAGGCAACTCTTGAAACCTGGGCAGACATTCTACACCTTGAAAGGGCAAATACCTCACACGGCAAAATGCCTAGGAAGTCCTCAAATCACAACTTTAGAAGCTGGGTGGAGAATTGATTCCACTTGGAGCAAAGAATCATTGTGACCTGTTTTTTGGAAACCAAAGGCTTTGACCTTCAGGTGGAGGCTGCCATAGGGGCAGATTTACAGGGTGGGTGGGGACTGCAGGAGACACGAGAAGCAGGGGAGGCTGGAGAGAGAACTGCCAAATGTCAGCATCTCTTCAATGTAAAGTGGACAAATCAATTCAGCGTGATTGAAGGACAGGGTCCAGGCCACACCGTGGGTTGTTAGCTATTCTGTTTACCCTTCCCAAACTGCCACAGGGCTCACCTTTATGAATGCGTCAGGATCCCTTGTTCTCTGGCTTCCTGTTGCCCCATGGGAGATACCTGCAGGAAACTGCAGGAAGCAAGAAAAGAGAAATAAGGGGGTTTATTCCCTCAGTCCTCCCTCCCCAGAGCCCAGGATGGGTAGCATTCTGAAGCTGCTTCTCCAGCTGTCGCTCTTTCCACGTTTCCATGAGCACCAGGTCTCCTGCCCCTTTAGGCCTGGAGTCACACTGCGCCCCACGTGTTGCTGCCTCTCGTGTCTCCTCTTCCTCTTGGCTCCCCTCCTCCCTTCCTCACCGTCACATTCTCTCTCCGTCATTGCTCCAGCTGCGCCTCAGCTTTCCCGAGCAGCTCAGTGATAGTGATCATGGAGCTGGCTTCTTTCAAAGGGGACACTTGGGGAATCTTCAGGGGCTCATTGTCCCTTTTGGCTGCCCAACCTCAGAAATCTTGGTGGGAAATGCAACTCACCCCTTGTGGGATGTAGCAGTGCAGGCTGCTGGCTTTCCCAGCTTCTCTTGCAGCTAAGGTTTCGACCTCTGACCTAAGCTTTGAGGGTCAGAGGCATAAACTTGGCTTTGAGTGAGGAGTCAATGACACAAAAACACCACCAGGCTAGTGGTGGTGGCCACAGAAGCAGCGCTAACCTGTTCCTGGAGAAGCTCAGGCTCTAGGGGCAGTGACTGTTCCTAGTGTCTGTGGGAAGAGGAGCTTGGGTAGGGTTAGCAGAAGTGGAGGGTTCTGGGACCAGATTAGCCCAGTGCCTCAGCCATCATGGTGTCCAGTGGTACCGCAGCCTTCCCAGCAATCAATGCCAGAGCCCCCAGTGGCTTCTGCACTGATTCCTCTTCTGCTTAAATTCCCTATCAGTTTCTGTTGCTGACCCTTATGAATGCCAGTTCCTTGCAATGCAGGTTCAGATTGTAGCCAGGCCTCACAAGCAAACAGAAAACAGTCAAGGCAACTAGGCCTCTCCTGCCTCTTACTTTGGTGCTTCAGTCTCTCTCTGTCTCTCTCTCTCCCTTTTATCTCTAGCTGTGGTTTTATTTTTCTTCTTACTTCACGGGAAGGCTGTATAGCCTATTGGTTGGGAGGCATTCACTTTGAGATCACAATGCCTGCGTTCAAATTCCAAATGAACAGCACTCTCTGCTCAACTTTGGTAGAGTTACTGTATCTTGGCTTTCGTTTTCTCACCTGTACAGTGGGGCTAACAGAGGGATCCTCCTGTTTTAAGGACAAAGTAAGGTAATGTGTGTGAAACCCTCACCAAGCTACTTGGCTCACAGTAACCATCAGTAACTGCTATTACCTTTAAAACCACAATTATTACCATCAGCATGACTCAAGGGGCTTATAGACATCACTGAGAGTAGATGTCATACCCCAAAGGCCTACAGGAGCCAGGCAGGCAACAGGGACGGGAAAAGAGGAGCTGTGTGCACAGTGTGCCAGGGTGAAAAGGCACAGGCAGGAATTAGGGTGCTGGGCACTATTCAGGGAGGAAAGACAAGGACCAATGGGGTGGCCCAAAAGTTGCTTCCCTGTGGATGGCAGGCCCTCCCAGACCAAATGCATTGGGAATGTAGTAAGCTCTAGTAACTGCCAGCTTAAAAGAGGAGCTTATTTATCTTCTTTATCTATATAAGTGCATATCTGGAGACAAGCAGAATAGGGCTAGCACAAAGGCTAAATATGTTCGGAGCATTCCAGGCTCTTTCCATCTTTCCATGCTCCTGTCTTTGCATGGAAGCCTTTATTTTCATGCTCATTACCTCTTGGTTGCAGGGTGGCTGCAACTGTGACCATCACAACTGTATTCTAGATGGGGAGAAAAAGAATATAATGCATTAAAATTTATATTAAAATTTCCCACAAATTCCCAGAATATTTCTTCTTCCATCCCACTGGTCACAGCTGGTTCCCACACTCGTTACTAGTCACAAAGGAAATGCAAAGGGGGATATTTTTAGCTCAGTACGTTATAGCCCCAAACAATATCTGGATCTCATTCATTGTAACCAAGGGAAGAAGAGACATCAGGTAGGTGATCAGCAGCCTCTAGCACATTCTCTGAACACGTACTATGTGCTGGGTCCTGGCTAAGTATGGAGGATCCCAGGCAGAAATGCACAGCCTGTGCACTGGAGGGATACGAAGGTGGTTGTGAAACCCTGACTGCAATGAGAGAAAATCAGCCTTTGAGCCTCTCTCCTCTGGGCCTCCCCTTCCTCCGGACCCCTCGCTGGCTCCCCTGCTGTCGGCATGGCTCCATGCAGGGCTAGGGCTGGTGGGGCGGATGTGTGATTAACACCAGTAGCATTTTGAAGAGGCACCTGAGAGATGTTCAGAGAGAAATATGTAAAGGTACCCTGGCACATCTGGTTTATAATGTATATTAATCCCTGACATGTAATTTGAGTATACATGTAAAGCAAAAAGTCCAAGCACTGATTTAGGAGCCTTATTATTACCCTGTCAGCAGAATTCATGTTCTATTTGCACAGTGCTCCTAGTCCCGCATCAGGGCACAGGGCGGGAGAAGGCTTTCAGGGCACCAGCTGATGGCGGAGGCCCTGTAGATGGGGGTCAAGTGCTTGGAGCCCCTGGTCGGCTTGGCAGAAGCTCATCTCGAAGAAAGGGCCGTGGAGTGAGACCAAACACTGTGCCAGCTGGTGTGAGGGCAAACTCAGTCCCCCCGCTGGTAGGGAGACGTAGCTTCAAGTCTAGAAAAACTGAGGACTCTGGAGCTCAAAGCCAGCTAGGTCACTGTGTCACCATGTGACTTTGGACAAATTCCTCTAGTGCTCAGTTTCCCCTTCCGTAAATGGGAATCATGCTAGTGCCCATTTAATTAATGAGGAAACTGTGAAGGTTAAATAAAAATAGGAGGTGTTACAACACAGCAGGTGCCGGCTAACATTCCAAGTGTCTGGGACACACCAGCTCCTCGAACCCTTGCAGCGACCCCATGGATAGATGCTGAGATTCCCCAACCTACAGGCGAAGGAAATGAAACACAGACGTGAAGTAACTGGTTGAACATCACAGCCAGTGACTGGCAGCACTGGGGCTCAAACTGCCTGGCCCGGCAGCATGTCCTCTGAGATGCTGCAAGACTGCGATACTTTATAGCAAGCACAGAGTTGGACTAACTGTCTCATCCAGTGGTGTCCAACAGAACTTTCTGCTATGGTGGAAATGCATTATAATTCTGTACTCTCTGATGCCACGATGGTTTTTCGATCAGGACATGTTTGCAGCACCAACTGTTTGCATTCCTGGCGTGGGGCTGGTACATGCACTTAACACAACTTACTTCCTGTTTTTCATCCCCTCTCTCCCCGCTCCACCCATCTCTCCATCCCCTTGGGGAAAGATCTATATCTCTACTTTTATTATCTATGTTTTGCTCTTTATTTATGATTTAGGCTTCCCATAAAGAGAAACCAGGCGGCATTTAAGCTTGTGTGTCTGATTTATTTCACTTAACATATGATCTCAAGGCACACCCATTTTCCTACAAATGAGTCAGGTTTAGCTTTCTTTACGGCGGAGTAGTATGCCATCGTGTGCAAATCCCACAGATGGCTACTGAGCATTTGAAATATGGCTAGCTCGACGCAGGGTCTGAATTATAAATGTAATTTTAGTTCATTTAAATATAAATGGCCACTTGTAGCTGGGGTCTCTGTTGCAGTTGCAGCTCTAGGGTCCCCGGCTCACCTCACCTGTGCTGGAGAGGCTTCCATCCTGACAGCTGTTGGGCTGGAACCCCAGGGAGACCTTTAGCCCAGCCTTTAAGAGGTGACTAGGCCATGATAGCTCCAATTTCATGAATGGGCCAGTGTCTTATGAAAGGGCTTGCAGGGCCCAGTTCAGCCACCTGTGAATGGTGTCCACCCTGCCAGAGGGCACAGCAACAAGGCATCACATAGGAAGCTGTGGCAGCCCTCACCAGACACCAAATCTCCTGCTGCTTTGATCTCAGACTTTCCAGCCTAGACTGTGAAGAAATCAGTTTCTTTTCTTTCTTTTTTTATTTTTATTTTTATTTTTAAGACAAAAGAATGGAGATACATTAACCAGAATATCACAAAAACCAATACAGAAAATTCCTGATTATAGAGAAGATAGTAGGGAATTGGCACTGAATGCTGTATTATATAATGTTATCTTTGCATTTGTTAAAACAAAAACAATAAAGGAGATACTAAATCATAGAGAAGATAGTAGGAATTAACACTGGATGCTGTATTACATAATGTTATCTTTCCATTTGTTAGCACAAAAAGAGTTAAGGAAATAGCAAATTACAGAGAAAAATAGGGAGTTGACACTGCATGCTGTGTTACATAATGTTATCTTCGTCTTTGTCACTCAGTTATACAAATGATGGCTTGTTCGATTGATCAGTTTTCTCCACCTCATCTCCGTTGTTCTACCACCTTATCAGTCATCTTCCCATTGATAAAAACTGTACTTTTGGGTTTATTTACTCCCTCTGGCTCTCATATTGGGGAGAGACATGACTGCTTCAAATTATGCTGTAACAAACATGGGTGTTCACAAATTGCTATGGCAGGAGGTGGAGAAGCAGGCATCCTCAAAGACAATAATTGGCAAGCCCTCTCAGCCATGGGTGTCTGGTCGAGTAGGCAGAGTTACACAGCTAACCGCCAGGCTCTGCCTCGGTACAGTGTGTCTGTGTCCAGAGGCTCAGGCGAGTCTTCAGGGCCGCTTTCGTGGAGGGCCAGGGGCCGCTGCTCCTGAGGGCTGGGTGGACTGGGAACGCCTCCCCCACAGGCCGTGTGGTTCCCCGCCAAAGCCCCTGGTGTCCCCTCTGCAGGTGGCCTATGACTCTTTGGAGACTATCCCCACCCGGTTAGTGAAGCAGGTCTGCACCTTAATTCCATGTCTTCGCCTCCTCCCACCTCTCGATCTCCAGTGTTGCCATTCCCTGCCCCTGTGGCTGGGCATTGGGTGCACTTACACTGCTGGGCACAAGTGGCGTGAGGTCTCCCCCACCTGTGCTCACTGTGGTAGTCCAGGGTATGTACTAAGTTTAGTTATTAGTTCAAGGAGAAAATTGGAGGATTTTCTCGGGTCTGCTGTGTAGAGTATGTTGTTGTCTCTCAGGCTCCAGGACTGCTACTTTTTAGTTGACCCTATGGGTTCTTACAAGGTTCATATATGCAAGCAGTATGGAGATTCTTGGTGCTCATATCAGTAGCTTGGGGTGAGTCCTGAAGCCTGTGCACTCAGCCTGTTGCTGTCAGAAACACATGGTGAATGCTCAGGCCCCCCAGTCTCCTGTTGCTCAGAGAGGGAGTTCAGGGTGGGTGCTGAAGCCCAGTAACTTAATTCATGCTTCCTGCGTGGTACTGGAGTGAGAAGGGCATGGGGCCGTATGTCCCACCTCCGTCTGCAGCTGCCCCTTATTGTTGAGCTCCAGCTCCCATTTGTTTTATGGCTGGATCCCTGGGAATTACTGTGATGCTGGGGTTGCTTCCACTCCTCTCTGCTACTCTCTGCTGGTATTTCCTCACACTTTGGAGAGGTAGGAGGCCATATCCTCCGGGCAGGTGTAGAGCTGGATGTAGTGGGCTGCTCACTGGTTGCCCTTACTCCACCCTGCCTCAGGGCACTGATTAGAAAGGTTTCTTCAGAGTAGGGATTTTGCTTCTGTGGCTGTCATATCTTCATGTCCTCACACTGGATTTGACTACACCTTCTGACCATCACTGCTTCCCTTCTGAGCTGCACTTTCTCCTCTCCGGTTATGGACCAGCTCTCAGGACTCTGCTCTCCCCTGGCCGAGTCAGGAGGTTTGTGCAAGCAGGGGCTTCCAAGGCTAAAGCTGGGAGTGCTGGAATGAGGGAGTGGACTGGGGGTGTGTATGGAGTGGTGGCTCCTTCCTTTTCCGCCTCCTCTTCCTCTAACTACGCCATGACAGCGCTCCGAGTTTTTTCTCCAGGAGAGGTCTTGTTTGTTATTTCTGAGGGCTTCAACTCCCCTTTCAGATCTTTCCTGGGTCCATGGCACCAGGGCATCATTTCTCTCCTTCTTGTCTTTCTCATGTTGCTATATTCCAGTGTCTGGGTGGCGATCCTCCAGGAGGATCTTTCTCTGCTGCTTACCCAGTCGCCATCTTACCGGAAGTCTCAGTTTCTTTTCTTTGTAAATGACCTGGTCTCAGGTATTTTGTTACAGCAGCACAGAGTAGGATAGTGTGGCCTCAAGATCTCAGGCCTTTCAGATAGTCCCTTAACAGTGAGCTCCAGCCCAGCATGGTAGTACATACCTGTAATCCCAGTGCTTGAGAGGCTGAGGCAGGATGATTGCCGTGAGTTCAAGGCCAGCCTGAACTACACAGCGAGACCCTGCCTCCAAACCAAACCAAACCAAACCAAACCAGACCAGACCAGACCAAACCACCACAGCTCCAGGATCCTGGACACTGTCCCCACCAGTGAGGTTATATGACAGACAGACATAGGCCCTATACCTCCCCTCCTAGAACTGACAATCTAGCAGGGGGAAGGTTATTAAACAAATAAGTACTTAATTATAGATGATTTAGACTTTTTGACTTTACACTGGATTTATTGGGTTGTAACCCCATCATAAATTAAGGCATGTGTATTTAATGATGATTTACTTCTTAAGATACTACTTGAGCACACCATATTGCAAGTAATGGCAGCCAGAGAAAGTAGTTTTGTTTGTTTGTGGCACTAGGGATTGACCCCAAGGCCTTTGCATTGAGCTATGCCCCTAGTCCTTTCTAGGTTTTATTTTCAGATAAGGCCTCAAAAGTTCCCCAGGCTGGGCTCAAACTTGCAATTTTCCTGCCTCAGCCTCCCAGAGTGCTGGGATTATAGGCATCTGCCACCCCGTTGAACTACAGAAAGTGTTTTGAAAGACCTCACAGTGAGTGATTGCATCTGGGGCTTTTACAGGTGGATTGGTCATCAAAGTATCCAGGAAAGGAGACCCTTGCATTTGGCCTTCAAGAGTTTGAGATGTTAAGGGTAAAGTCTGCAGAAAAAGTATCCCAGGCTGGCATGGTGGTGCATATCTGTCATCCCAGTGCTCAGAAAGAGGATCTCAAGTTTGAGGCCAGGCTGGGCTATGTAGCAAGTTTGAGGACAGCCTGAACTACATAATAAGGCACTATCTAAAAAATAAGAAAGGAAAGCATTCGAATGGCAGGAACAGCCCAGCAAAGGTACAGAGGTATAATAGACACTTTAAGTGCTCAGGTAAGGACAGCACCATGGTTGAGCAAATAGAAGATGAGCCTGGGAGATCAGCTGGGGCCAGACTGAAATGCTTCCCGGCTATGCTGATTGCTGCCTTACCCTACAGGTCGGAAAGCTCGCTAAGCCAGGTGACTTGTTTGCATAGGCAGGTGAGGCTGTGCCGGAGAGTGTGGAGCTCTGCAGTTGCCTAGCAGGGTGCCATGATGCCCTGGCCCTTTGAGTTCTGGAGATTTAACTCATGGGCTTCACACTAAGCCATATCTCCGAAATTTTTTATTTTTAAATTTTGAGACAGAGTCTTGCTACATTGCCCAGGCTGGGATCAAACTTACAGTCCTCCTGCCTCAGCCTCCTCCAGAGCGCTGGAATCACAGGCGTGTGCACCATGCCCAGCTGATGTCCCTTCCCAGTGTCTCCGTCCTTGGCCCCTCCAATCGACTCTCTACATAGTGGCAATGGGGATGCTTTTCATTTCTCCAGACACTGTAAACATGTATAGAACTCTCTCGTCCACCCCTCTTCCCCATGCAGCTCTCCCTGTAGTGTATCCTTCCAGATTTCTCTATGCATACAAATCCTACACTCTTGGGAACTTCTTTTTCTTTTACTTGACAGCTCTTTTGACAGCAGTACAGACAGCATCCTAATTCTCTCCCTTGCATTCAGCTTTTACTTTGAGATAACTGTGCCTTCCCCTACACTGCACCGTCTTCGAGCCCTGGTATGGCTATCCCACAGCTTGTTTAACAACTCACCGCTGAAGGACGCCTGGGATATTTCGAGATTTGGGCCATTATGTATGAAACTGCTATGAGCATTTGTGTCAGATTTTCATGTGTGCATGTTTCATTTCCCTCGGATAAATGCCTCAGAGGGTAGCTGCTGGGTTGTATAGTACTGTAGTTGCATATTAACAGCAGTCAAATATACATAATATAATTTTCCATTGTAACCATTTTTAAGTGTAGAGCTCAGTGGCATTAAGTGCATCCATATTGTTGTGCGATCTGTACCACGTGTATAACTAGAACTCTACTTTTTATCTTGAGAGAATGAAACTTAGTATCCACTTTATAACTCCCCTTAGCTCCTTCCCCAATCCCTGGCAACCACCTACATGCTATTTTTGGCAAGAAATGACCAAACTTTTCTTCAGGGTGAAAGAACCATTGTACATTCTATGTATGAATGATTCCATTTCTCTGCATCCTCACCAGTATTTGCTGTTGCTATTAATTTTTGTGTTGACCCGTTTTGTTTTGTTTTTTTTTTTAATTGGGAATTGAACGGGGGTGGTAGTGGTACTTTCTAACACTGAGCTACATATTTAGCCCTTTTTACTTTTTTATTTTGAGTTAGCGTCTCACTAAGTTGCCCAGGTTGGCCTTGCATGTGTGATCTTCCTGCCTCAGCCTCCCAAGTAGATGAGATTACAGGCATCTGTCACCATGCCCAGCTGTTTTAGGCACTCTGATAATAATATCTCATCAAGTACTTGATTTGCAGCTCCCTAATGCCTAAAACTATTAAATATATTTTCATGTGTTTATATGCCTTATCTGCTTTGGTGAAATATCTGTTCCTTTTTTTGTTTCTTTCTGAGACAGGGTCTCATTATGTAGTTCAGATTGATTTTGAACTTACTGTAACCCAGGCTGGATCACTCACAGTGATCCTCCTGCCTCAGCCCCCCAGGTGCTGGGATTACAGGTTTATGCCACCATGCCCAGTTTATTTCTGTATTCTTCCTATTTTCCAAGTAAGTTGTTTGTTACTGTTGAGTTTTGAATGTTCTTTATGCATTCTAGGTATCAATCTTTAAAAAATGTGGATTACAAATATTTTCTCTCAATCTGCTACTTAACAGGGTCTTTCACAAAGAAAAATTTTTTAATTTTAATGAAGCCTAGGTTATCCATTTTAGCTTTTAATAACCATACTTTTGGTGCCAAGTCTAAGAACTCTACCTTAACACTAGATCACAAAGATTTTCTTTCCTCTGCACAGAATTTTAAACATCGGGGTTTGGGACAGGATTGAGGGACTGTTCTGAGGTTTGACTCTTGTCAGTGAGCAGCTTGGCTCTGCCCCTTTCCTGGATGGTGGAGCTTTTGACCTTTTATGGCCCTTGGAGAAACTGTCATGCAACCTTCCTGCCTCAGCCTCCCAAGTGCTGG
Source organism: Dinomys branickii (assembly GCA_004027595.1). Taxonomy (NCBI): domain Eukaryota; kingdom Metazoa; phylum Chordata; class Mammalia; order Rodentia; family Dinomyidae; genus Dinomys; species Dinomys branickii. Next base: position 3,500 of record PVLD010010455.1, on the reverse strand, counting down.
GATTATAGGCATGAGCCACTGTGCCCAGCTAAAGAGCATAGGCATTTTAAATTTTAATAATTCCAAATCCCCCTGGATTATTAAAGCACTTGCCGAGGGCAGGATCAAAACTACACAGTCAATGACACAGTCATTAAGGCTAGGGCCAAGCCACGTGCTGCTGAAGACCACTGGGTGCTCGCCTGGAGACCTGTGTCTGAGCTAGGTTACCCCGTTGCTTTCTCTCATTGTATTTAGACCTGGATATACTGGTGCTGGGCTAATGTATAACTCAGAGGGTGGCTCTATCCCAGAAAGCAGGCTCCAGGGTGGGTCTTCTCCCTCTGGCTGCTTCTTAGCTACCTCCTGCCTCATATTGATGTGACAGATGACATTGGTTGGTTTCAAATATTAAACCACTTTTTATATATCTGAAATAAGTTCTACTTGGTACTGTCGTTTTTTTTTTTTTTTTTTTCGGTACTGGGGATCGAACTCAGGACCCTGCGCTTGCTAGGCAGGCGCTTATTCCACTGAGCTATATCTCCAGCCCCAATAAGTTCTACTTGGTCATGGTGTAAATTCTTATACACTGCTGGCCTTGACTTGCTAATATTTTGCTGAGAATTTTTATAGCTAAGTACATGAGAATTGTTGGTTTGTAGGATCCTTTTTCCTTTCTATCCTTCAGATTTTCCATGGCCTTTTAGTTGCCAGAGAGAGGTTCTGAGAGAAATGGACCTATTCTACCTTAATAAAACCGGGGGGCCCATTCATTCTATTCTACTTTCTCTGTCTCTGTCTGTCTGTCTCTGTCTGTCTGTCTCCCTTTTCTTTCTGTCTTCCTTTGATAGGTATATGTGGACCTTATGCATGCTAGGCAAGTAGTCTACCATTAAGCTACAACCCCATCCCTTTATGTATTTTTAATTTTGATATAGGGTCTTGTTAAATGGCCCAGGCTGACCCTGAACTTGAGATCCTCCTGCCTCAGCCATTCTAGCAGCTAGAATTATAGGTATCCCCACCAAATCAAGCTCCTACTCATTCTTTTCTATGCCTCTGTGTCCTTGTGTGAATATTCTGCAATGTATTTAACCATTTCCTGATGAGCACTTAGGTTCTTTCTAACCATTTGCCATTATGAGCGATGCTGTAGGGAATAATCCCGTATATCTCTCATTTCACACTGCATGGTAAGTATGACTGCTATAAATCCTCAGAAGTGGAATTACTGGGTGAAGGTGCATAGGCATTTTTAATTTTGAAGATTTCAAATTTTCCTGCATTTCCATATTCTTCATTCTCTTCACCTGAGCCACACAAGGCTGCCTTACCTCCCTAATGTAGTATTAGGGATTTTGCTCAATCTGATAGCAAAAAGTGATAGCACGGTGTGTTTTAGGTTGCATTTCCCTTGTTATGAGTCATACTGAGCATCTCTCCCTCTTTCTTGTCTATGACTCACTTGTTTTTATCCCTTGCTGATTATAAATTGGGTTGTGTTTTTGTTTTTGAATTCTTGGTGCTCTTTACATATTAGGGAATTAGCTGTTTGTCTATGATATGAGCTAAGTGAAATTTCTTTTGTTTTTCATATATTATTTATTTTGTGGTATTGAGGATCCAACGCAGGGCTTCTGCACTATGCTACATCCCCAATCACTATTGCATTTTATTTTGAGAAAGGGTTTCACTAAGTTGCCCAGCCTGGGCTCAAACTTTGTGATCTTACTGCCTCAGCCTCCCAGAGTACTGAGATTATCGGCAGTTACAACACAGGTTTTGTTATCTTTTTAATTTGTTTTTGGTACTTTTGCTCTGCAGAAGTTTTTTATTGCTATTTTTAGTCAAATGTATCTGAATTTCAAGTTAGAACCTGGCATTTTCCATGCCCTGTAAATAAAGGATTCTCCCTATGTTTCCTCTTAGCATCTTTATTTTCTTATTTAAATATTTCATACAGGTAGAAATTATCCTGCTGAAGGATAATCCTGCTGTAGGATGGATCTAACTTGCTTTACCCGTTGCACTAGCCAATTGGCCCATTGGTTTTCTTTGAATATTCTCTCTTATACCCTGTGTATATTGTGGATATATTTGGGCTTTTAGCCTGTTTAACTAGTCTTCCCTCTGTTCATATATCAGTGTAACACCGTTTTTATTATTATAGTCATATAATAAGTTTGAATGTTTGGCAAGTAGACTTGTTTAATTAAAAACAAATGTTGGAGCCAGGCGTAGTGATGCACGTCTCTAATCCCAGCACTCTGGAGGCTGAGGCAGGAGGATCACTGCCAGTTCGAGGTCAGCCTGGTCTACATAGCAAGTTCAAGGCCAGCCTGAACTATGTAGTAAAATGCTGTTTCAAAAAAATATTGCCACTGGGGATGTAGCTCAGTGGCATAAACGCTTGCCTGGCAAGTGCAAGGTCCTGAGTTTGATCCCCAGTACCACACACACACACACACACAAAACCCAAAACCAAACCAAAACAAACGTATTGCTACAACGTTAACTATAAATATAAACCAAGGGGGAAAATGGCATCTTTATATTATTTAGTCATCTTATCCAAGAACATGAGGATTTGTTAAACTCTTTTATGCCCTTTGGTAGAGTAAGATTGTCTTTTCCTTTTTTCTTTGTTTTTATCTTGCCCGTTTGTTTGTTTGCAGTGTTGGGGACTGAACCCAGGGTCTTTGTACTGAGCTACATCCTCAGGCCTTTTTATTTCTTTATTTCGAGACAAAATCTCATTAAATTGCCCAGCCTGGGCTCAAACTCGCAGTCCTCCTACTTAGCCTCCCCAGCAGTTGGGATTACAAGCATATATCACCACGCCTGGCACGGTTTTCTTTTCTTTTCTTTTCTTTTTTGGTACTGGGAACCGAACTGAGGATCTTGCTGGCACTGTGCTGCTGAGCTGTATACCCCCAGCCCGACAAGGTTTTCTTGATCTAGTGCCTTTATTACTAAATATTTTGTAGACAGATATTTCAATTTCATCATAACTTGAACTTTTTGTGTATTTGATGTTGCTATTGTAAATAGGGTATTTTCTTGCATTATGTTTTTTAGTTGGCTGTGGTTGGCATATGGAAAAGCAGCTGATGTTTGTTAATTTTTTCCATGTTATTCCATGGAATTCTCTTACTATTTGCAACAGTTTCTCCACCGATTCTTTTGATATTTCAAATACATAAGCCTTTTCTCCAAATATGGTATATTTCTTTCTTCTTTTCCAAAACTATGCCTAAAAGGATGTTCTGGTAACAAGATGTCTGGCAGGGAGGGTAGTGGGGAGGTGGATAGGACTCAATACATGTCATGTGCATATGCAAATACCACATGGGGACCCCCCACTGTGTAAAATTAACTAATAAAAATACATAAAAAAGAAGATGGCATTCTCCATGCCCTGTAAATAAAGGATTCTCCCCATGTTTCCCTGGCAAATGTGGATTCAGTCGCCAGCAGAGACAGAAAGAAAGAGAGAGGGGGAGGGGAGAGGGGAGGGG
>PVLD010010454.1:25595-70843 GCA_004027595.1 Dinomys branickii | reverse complement strand
GGGAATATAAACTAAGAGACATGAAGGAAATCTGTTCAAAAACAAAGAACAGATGGGACGAGGGAAAGGAGAAAAGAAAAAGACAAAAATGTATGTATGTATATATGAATATACATATATGCAGGAGGGCTAACATGGTTCTACTATTGTATTATATCACTTAGTGCTAAGGAATAGTTGATGACGGGTTATTTGATCAATCTTGTATGTCTGTATGTGTTATCCTGAACACACACTTCGAAGATATCAATATGTAAAGCAGCAACTATTGGTGGTTTTTTTTTGTTGTTGTTGTTGTTTGCCTGTTTTGTTTTTTGTCTCTGGATTTTTGGTTTTTGTGTTTTTTCTGCTGTTGAGAGGATTAATTGACTAAATTTGCATGTCTGTATATGCGTTCATATATTTACACTTCGAAGATACCAATGGATAAAGCAATAACCACTGTTGAGATCATATCACCTTGTCTATAGATTAGTTGTGATTGTACTATTTTTTATGCTAATTGGTGTCTGTTTGTCAATATGTTTTTGTACTTTTATTTAAAAAAAAGATGTGGTGTTTTTATACAATGGAGTATTACACAGGTATAAAAATGCCCACCAACCAGAGAATGGATAAAAACGATGTGATATTTCTGTTCAGTGGAGTACTGCTTGGGTATAAAGAAACAGAAACTAGAGATTTTTATAGGTAAGTGGATGCCACTAGAGACCATATTCATAAGTGAAATAAATCAGACTCGCATGTGCATTCTATTCTTTCACATTCCTGCCCACTTTCAATCTGTGGATATTAAATATTCTCTAAGTAAACTCCCTGCATGGCAGCCCCATCTTCTAGGTGCCTTTTTGGTCCACAGCTCATTTGACCAGTCTCTGGGCTTTTCACTGTTATGGGGCTCATCTAAATTAGTAAACCAAGATGCCACTTGCCTATTAGTCTGTCTTCCTGAATACTGTCTTCAGTATAGAGATAGAAGGGTTTTGTACAACTGTTGAGCTTATTAATTATTTATAGGATTTTTATTGGTGATAATGAAGACACTGCAATGGCTGCAAAAACTTACTCCTGATCCCACAAAACCTATGCTTTAGGAATCTTTTCCACAAAAAACTGGGAAAATAAATAGTTGTCTTGTGGTAACCTGGCTTTTAAAATATTACCTAGAAATATATTGAATAAATGATAAAAGGAACCCAGGGCAGGATGTAAAGACCCATCCGCTCCTCCAGGGCAGGCCTTGCTGCATTTTAGCTACTTATATTCTCTAATTATAATTTCCAGCAACTTTTTCTAGGTTTATTAAAGTGAGCTCACTGGGATCATAGAAACATACCTGAATATCCTCAGTTGAAAAATTGTTGATGGAAGGGAGAAAAGAGAAAAATAGAAGACAGAAGGTAAAAGAATAGTGAAACATGAGTAGTGTAGGTAAAAATCACTCAAAAGTCCTTCTGCAGAGTGTGGCTAACCAGCCTTTGCCCCACAGAGAAGCTAAGAAGAGAATGAGCCTCTGATAGTGGCCAGCACTGTTTGCACTGTACAGAAAGAATGCAGTGTCTCTTTCTTGGGTTAGTTATGGTTTGTGCTTTATCTTATTATATGCTATTAAAAGTCCTTAAATCACACCTTCATACAGTGTGTAAGTAAACCTACCATGTCACCTAGTGCAAGAATATTCCAACTCATCAATAATAGATTTCAGAAAAATGAAAAAAATAAGCATTTTGTATAGATAGGAATGATTTGATGAGAGAGATATTTCTAATTTTAGATATCTGCATTCTGTATGCCAAAGATACTTTCTCAGTCCCTTGTCACTCTGACTCTTCCAATAATGAGATGCTATTTTTCAAAACATGACTCTTACAGTGATGTGACCTTTATCTATTCATTCGTAAAATAAAACTACATCAAGACCTGGTGTGGGGCAGTTCCTGAGAAGGTTATCTGAGACCAGAAAAGAAGCCATGGCACCTGCCTGCAAGACACTCGAAGTCTGCATAAGATGATTGAAAGAGGTCGCTGGGGCCCAGAGGACTGGGGAGATGCCCAAGTGGCAGCAGAAGAGAGGTGAAAGCTTGGGAGTTTGGAAGACTTCAGCATGACATCAGACCTGAGCTTTGAGTGAAGAAAAGGAAAGCACATTTGAGGGTGAATGCTTAATAAAGCACAACCTTGCAGAAGCCCAGCATTGCAAGAGTTGGTGGTTTTTGTGGCCGCTGATGAGCTATGAGTCTAGAGCATCTGGGTCATTGAAACTCTTCTATGACTGGTTAGACAGATACGATTAGTTTTTTCTGAGGGTTCTGGGGAGTAGGGTTTTCGGATTTTGTCCTCCACAGTCCATCCCACTGACTCGGTTCCTTTGCTGGTGGGTGTCCACTGTGCAGTGGCTGAGACCGCAGCCTCCTGGAGAGTGGACACAGCCTGCTGCTTGTGGCACTGCCCTGAGGGACCCTGGCGTCACTGCTTCCAGAAGATGTCCATGTATCTCGCCACGTGCTGTCCTCAGTACATGCTCCAGACAGCGTGTGGGTGCCTTCAGATAGGTCGTCATGTCTATCGGCACTAAGCTGCAGAACAAGGAATGTGTGATCAAGGCCCTAAGCAGGGTCAAGTCCAAGTTCCCTGGGAGCCAGAAGACCCACATCTCAAAGAAGGGGACTTCGCGGGGTTCAGCACAGACCAGTGTGAAGACAGTGTGGCTGAGAAGTTCCTGCTCCCCGGGGGTGGTGGGGAGGCACGTCTTGAGTCGGAGTTCCCTGGATAAGTGAGGGCCTGGCACTCCCAAGGGCTCCCATTGCTCTGCCCCTTCTTCATAACAAGTTCTCCAATAAATCTCATCTCTGTCTATGTAAAAAATTCTCGTTTTCAACTAGATCATCAGAAGATGTCTTCTTTTGGTTGTTGGGTTTTTTTGATACCAGAAATCAAACTCAGGACCTCACACTTGCCAGGCAGGTGCTATGCTACTGAGCTAAACCCTCAGCCTTAAAAAAGATGTCTTCTAAATCACAGGGTTCAGTAAGACATTCATCAGCTCTCAAAATTAATGCAACTCTAGGTTTTGATAATTTATCATTATTGTGATCAACAGAGACCATGTTCTAAGTACTGTAGGATTGTGAAACTCACTCTTCCCTTCCTATTAGGAGGTTAAGGTAGAAAACAAATTCGTTCTTTTGTTTTATAACAAGTAAATAATGGCATTAACTCTGTTTCAATGAACATTAATCAGGTCTTCCTCCAGTAGCCCGTGTTAGCCCCTTCAGGCTGCTGTATAACAAAATACCATAAGCTCAGTGGTTTATGAAGAACAAACATTGATTCCCACAGTTCTGAAGTCAGGAAGTCCAAGATCAACGTGCCAGCCAAATAGGTGCTGAGGAGATGGTAACTGTTAGGTGTGTGCTCCCATGCCAGGAGGGAAGAATCTTTCTAGGGCCTCTTGTTTAAGGGCACCAGTCCCAAACTTGAGGGCTTTGCCTCTCAAAGGTGCTTGGGACTTAGAGTTCCAACATCCGCATTTTGGAGGAACACATGTGCAGGTTCATACAAAGCTGAATTTCTTTTGGGGTTTAATCATTCATTGGTCTTAGACCCTCTCAGACCCTGTATACTTGTCTTGGTTGCTTCTTTTTCATTGTTGAGACAAAATACCCAACGCCCAAATTGAAGGAAGGAAAGCTTTATTTAGCTTACACTTTGTGGAGGTTTTAGTCCATATTTGGTTGCTTCAGAGGCAGAGTGGCACATGGTAGAGGGCAAACTGTTTAGGGCAGCAAACAACCAGCAAATGTGTGGAATTGCAGGCAAGCAGCCTCTTTCTCTCCTCTGCCTTGTAAACAGCCTGCCCCCACCCAGGGGGCGTGTAGCTCTCACATAGTCTCCATGCCCTCCTCTTCCACAGGCTCAGGATGTATACAAAGTAAGCACCCTGGCTTCTTGCTGAATCACATAGTTAACCTTTTAAACTTTCCAAATTAACACAATAAACAACATCCCAGAAGGGTAAGGGCATGTCCTTTTTACCCCAAGATCTATAACTGCTGAGTTACTCAGCTAAACCTCCAGTCTCCCCAAGTTGACACAATGTATCAACTGTAACAATACTCAAGTCTCTACCACTGTATTTTATTGATTTGTATTTAAATCAACAGATCCAAGACTTGAAGTAATACAGAGGTGTTCCTTCTGATAAGTGAAATTAAACATTTTGAAAATTAAGACAAATATAACCACCCACATGATCTTTGCTTTCCCACTCTATTTCCTGATAAACCATGCAGATAATCAAAATGGAGCAGAAGCTGTTGTGGATCAGTTAACACAGCACAGTTGAATACACTTACACAGTGAAGACACAGATGTTCCACTGTGAGTTAACCTGCTAATTTTAGACAGAATCTCTGTCTAAGTATGACAGAAAGTACCTCTGTCTCTATATGTTTAAAATGGGCCATACAAAATTTGATTTTCTTAAAGAATTTAATTTTCTTTAAAAATTGTATTCCCTCAAGTGAGAATATTTTGAAAATTACTATTTTGAAAACTTTTCCTGTGATCTTTTTCTTAGTTTGATCTTTAAGTATGTGATTGAAATGAACCTTCTCAATATTTTCACACAGCAATTTGTGGTGTGTTTATCAGAATCTTCTGCATAGGCTTTTCATTTAATGCAATTAAAATAAACCATTAAAGAGACAAATGAGTTTATTTTCTTTTAATGTATTATATAATGTTGGACACATACAGAAAATGTGAAATTTTGAAACATATGTTTGAGACATAGGTCATGTTTACATAAATAATATTTAATTTTAGAATTATAAAATATATAGTCTGAAATTTAGGTAAATTATGAAACCTATGAATTTATAACTTAAAAAGCTATATATTTTGGGGAACAATCAAATCAGGACTTTAAGGAACACATTGGGAAGATCTAATGACCAAAGCTGGGTGTTGACAACTATCAGGGAACCTTAAATCCTTTTACACAGCATGAGCCCCAGGGGCTACCACTCCACCATGGCTGTGTAACCAGACCCGGGTTGTCCTTGTCTCCCCAAGGGACTCCTGGCTGTTCCATGCCCCTGGTTTAATGCCGTAGATGTGCTTCCTTAAGCAAAAGGCATCCACTGAAGGATTTTAGGGGTTCATGAGTTGGGTGAAGGCTGAGCCCTGCACTGAGAAAATAGTCAGGAGCTTGGAAACTTGGGCAGGTCAGGATGCAGGGCCCATGGTCAAGGTCACCCTGTTGGGAGACCAAATGGTGATGAGCACAACCCCAGCCTGTCAGTGCCACTGTGCCGATGCAAGGTCAAAGCCCAGGAAGAAAGTATTTAATTAGCCTGTTCAGAGATTTGCCAAAGCAGAGCGAGACTGACTCAAGTTGCCACAGTGGGAAGTGGGTGTCACCTTGCAAGACGATACAGAAAGGGAGATTTTCTGAGAGAATGAGAATGGTCCTACAGTGAAGTGTCTGAGGCTGGATAGTAAACAAAGTACAGATGTTTACCACCTGGGTCTGGCCTTTCATCCTTAAATATGTACAAAAACTTTGAAGTTTTTTAAACTGTGTGAAAATGTTCTGGGTGATGGCTGTGCTGTCTTCTCGCTGTGGTCAGCTGAGGGACGTGCTGGCTCCGAGCCGGGGCAGTAGGTGAAGACAAAGTGTGAGCTGATTATCACTCCTCGGAAAACTGGGTATTTTTCTTTTTGTCATACTTTGTTCCTATTTTTACTTCATTCTTTTCATCTTCTCCTTAGATTGTCTTCATTTATAAATTTATCTTATACCCCCTTGCTATCCCTTTAAAATTTCTTCTTGCATGGGTATTTGGACTGATACACATACTTTTCTGAGCTTGGGCTACTCCTGACACAGACCATCATACCAGGATTTGCCTGAAGGGTTTTATCTGGGAGACGATTCCAGAAAAATTCATCACAGAGTGCAGGAGTGAGAAGGTCTCCGATAGAGCCTGAAATCAGCAAGCTGCTTGTGCGGAAAACTCCACCTCAATTCCTCTGGGGAACTGAACAGCCAGGGTCCAGTACGCACACACCAGGATGAGGCTACACTGGGCTGGGACACTTTATGCTGCAGTCTTTGCCAGGTCTGGTGTAGGCCCATCAGTCTCCATACTGGTGAGCAAAGAAAGCCATCGGCAGTGGTGAATCTCCAATGACCTAAGGTGAATCTCCTTCCCCACGATCACTTGAGGAGCAGTGACCCAATACAGGCAAGGAAATACTCACCAGATGTGACCTGGTGAGAGTCCTAGGCAGCATTTCTAGTCCCTGATCCTCCCATCCACAGCAGGGGTGACTCTGGTGGTCAAGGACATTGGGGGAGACAGGCTCAGGCCTGGCCCTGAGGCAGCCTGTGACTCAGCTCTGGCCCTCTCAACAATCTGTGGCCCCTTCTTTCCCAGGGGCAAAAGAGACCTGGGCAGAGGGCCTTCTGCCTGCTTTGCCATAAACTGAAAGAATACAGCAAGGGCTGCTGGAATTCCAGGCAGCGGAAGTCCAAGGTAGAGGGTGAATGGATTCCAGGAGGCTCTGGTGGTCTCTGTTTGGGGAATCTCCTCTATCCGCAGGTAGGATCCTTTGTGCCCTTGTCTCGCTAGCGGTGCCTGTTGAGGTGAGATGAGGTCCTGGAGTTTCCGGGAGAGCCGGCAGGTGTTCAGGAGGGGGACAGGCATGGGCTGTCCAGACTGAGGCTTTCCAAGGGAGAGTGGAGATTTGGGAGGAGGGGGTTAGTAGCTGAATGCTGTGGGGTAGTTGAACAGCATTTAGTAGCAGCATGCAGAAGCATACAGCAAGGGTCACAGAAACTGGTCCCAACCAGAAGCCATGGTGGACATGGAAGCCCTCTGCCAGGTCCCCTTTCAGGACTGAGACTGGCATCTCTAGCTGCCTCAGAGCACACATGAGACTTCTCGTAGAACTGCCCTTCAGGGAAACTGCCTTCTAAGGTTAAGCTGGGCACAGAGGAAGCTGGTTTCCCATGAGCGGTCAGCACAGGCTGGCAAAAACCATTTGCTACTCATTCTGAGTGTGTCTTAAGCGCCAAACCTGCTTCAGAGTTGGGGAGGTGAAGGCCATTGCTGGGAAAGTACGAGAGCTCCAGGCTCCCTCTGCCGCATCTGCTGTGCCTTCTCTCCAGGTCCATTCTGCTTTCCCCGTGAGAGGGAGGATGGTCACACAGCCGCCTGGTCCCTTACTAGACGCTCAAGATGATCAGCTCTCAAGAGAAGAGGCTCACAGGGGCTCACTGTTCTGTAGCTCCAATCTGTGAGTGCTAGCTCCATGTTTTCAGGACTGTGCCAAGGCAGAGAGGGCAGTACTACACAGTAGCTGAAACTGCTCCCCTCAAGGCTGGAGGCAAAGTGGCACAGGAAGAGGAGTGTGCCAGGGCTCCTTCCAGGAAGTCAGGCTGCTCGATGGCCCAACAACTGCCTGCTAGAGCCCTTTCTTCAAGGTTCTCCCTGCTCCCAGTAACACTGAGCTCAGGACCATGTCTACCTCATAGCCTTAGGTGCAACATTCTAGGTCTAACCCATAGCAGTCAGCATACCCGCGAGCCTGTGAGCAAATTTCCATCTGAAAATTGACTTTCTGGGAGCCCCAAGTAAAATGCAACCGAGGACTCGCGTGGACTGCTGGGAAGACTGGGAATAATGACTTGCACCTTAATCCCCTTGCGGATGTAACTTCCTCACTTGTATTTATTCATGCCAAGCAGACACAGAAGTGAGCTCTGCTCTGAGACGTCCGCCTGTGATTGTCAGAGGTTTCCAGTGCCTGCTGTGTCCTAATACCGAACACCTGCAGCCTACTTTGATTTCTATTATCTGGAAATACCAAATGAATGTTGACCTGCAGAGCATGTGAAGATGAAATTGCTTCATGGATTGTTATAAATATAAACAATTCAGAAAATATTTGGAGAGCAAAAATAGGGTTTTTGTTATCCAGGGAGATTGGAGGTGCTGAGTGTATCATTCATTTGTCAAATCTTGTTTGCCTAGTGTCAGTCTTATTTCTTCCAACGCTGTTGAGAGGGAAATGCTAAGCAGGTTGGGGCAGTTAGTTTTCTGTAAAAATAATGACCTGTATTACTAGGAATCTTAATGTCACCTTGTTATTTACCTTTCATAGTTTCTGGCTTCACAAGCAATCAAAGCCTGCTCTGGAACCTGCAGGCATTTATTTTACAGTGAAGTTTTTCATTCCTTCCTCATCTTAAATAGAGAACTTTTATTTTGCAGTGATTGTGCCTCATCCAAGCTGTGAAATCGCTTTTCTCCTGTGTGAACCCAAATAACTCTCCAAAAAGGCTCTTTTTCCCTTCATAGTAAAGACTCATTTCTTTCCCATTTATCTTAATACATCTCACCGTCCTTAGCCTGGGGGACTGCGATGGCTGAGAGCAGGTCGTGCCTTCCCCAGCCTGCTTTTCTCAGGCCTGGAAATGAGACCTGACCTTTTCCCTGCAGAGTGACCTGGAGTAACCAGAGCATGGTATGCTTTTGAGAAATAACAGATCCTTTCAAGGAGCCTGGGACAAAGAAAGAGCCTTTCTGTACCTCAGGAGGAGGAAGAGCGTCATCCCCTCAGCCATGTTAACTTTAGATGAGAGGCTTAAGGAGACTAGAATCTTTAGTGTGCTTGTCTGGTCCACACTTCTGCTGTTTGTCAGGGAAGTAAACGAGAGGGGCTTTGGAATTCCGCCAAACCGACCTCATGGCCATAATGAGGTTGACAAGCTGAAACTGGGCTCTTGGGCCTAGAAAACTTTTACTTATGAAAAGAATCTTTAATTAAGTAGAAGTGCCTCATCTAAATAGCACAATTTGCTAGGCGGAGATAAGAGGGCGAGGCAGACCTGGGAAGGGAAGATCATGCCCGTAGAGCATGGTACAAAGTTTAAGAGTCAAAGTTCATTTCTTTTTAGTACTGGGAATCAAACTCATGACCTCATGTTTGCCAGACAGATGCTAGCCACTGAGCTAAAGCCCTGGCTCAGAGTTCACTTCAGTGCTCCCGTGCCCCTCCACGTCCTGGTGTAGCTGAAGGAGAAAGAAACTGATCCTCAAAGTCAGCTCTGAGACACATGGGTGGCTGTCCAACACTGCTGTGTGATCTGCCTTGCAAATCTGTGTGGATTCGTTTTCTAGGACTGCTGTAACAAATTACTGCAAAGCCACTTAAAACAATGTATTCTTCTACAGTTCTAGAAGCTGCCATCTCAAACCCAAGCCTTGGCAGGCCCTACTAAACTGGGTGACTCTTGGGAGGGTCTCTCCTTGACACCTGCAAGTGTTTGGGGTGCAGATTGCTTTTCTTTAGCTTGTAGCAAGACTTTGCCTCTGATGTCTCTTGGAAACTGTCCATTTCTTTCTGTCCCTGTATTTCTCTCGGTGTTTTCTCTTCTTGTAAGGACATAACTTACTGGGTTAAGGCACATCTAATGGGATGTGACCACATCAGAATTCAACTATATTTTTAAAAGCTACTTCCTAATAAGATCACATTCTGAAGTTCCATGGTCTTGAATTGTGGGAGAACATTATTCAACACAGTATGTTGTGTAAAAGCAGAAAACTTTTCAAAACCAGGACATCTCCTCACCTTAAAGTGTGAGATTTTAACCTCCTGACCCATCCTACTTGGACATGCCTGTTATAATAATTTTAAATGAATAAAGCACGTATGTTATGACTTGTACTTAGATGTCCCCCGAAAGGCTCATGTACTCATAAATGGGGCTTTTCCAAGCTGGTTGGCTGTATGGTGTGTGAATAGGGATTAAGGATGTGTGGTACCAGATTAGTCCACTGATTGGAATTAGCATGGCTCTGTGTATGGATGATGAAAGCCCCACCCTTAGTGCAAGTGGCACCAAGCACCAGAGTTAGAGCCCGGATGGACTCTACAGGGAGAGAGGGAAGGAAGGCTTGCTGCTGGGCTTGCGGCTTCCTTTTCTTCTGCTTGCTTTGCTATGGACTGTTTCTCCTCTTCCATGCCACCCTGCCTTGGAGTCAGTCTTGTATGGACTGAACTCTCTACAGATGCTGAGCTACATAACCCTTCCCTCCTCTAATTTGTGAGTGTCTGGTACTTTGTTTCAGCAATGAGAAATGTAACTAAGACAATATGCATGTTTGAATTTCCTAATTAAAAGTGTAAAGAACTAGAGTCAAATGTTTTCAGCCTGTGGTTTAAGTTATTGTGTTCAGTAGTATTTAATTGGAAATGAGAATGGTAAAAATCAGTTTCTAGAAAATTTAAGGTATATTTTGTGGAGTCTAAATTTGTACTTAGCTTGTAAAGACACCAGCAAAATAATTAATTTTCAATATCTGTTTTATTTTGGGTAATATATTTATTGAAAAATTACAAAAATAACACAAACTTATTATAACTCATACTCAGCTTCCCTAATTGTTAACACCTTAACTTAGCATGAAAGTTTTATTATGATTTATGAGCTAGTATTATATTATCATTAGCCTGAAATACTATTTTATTCAAATCTCCTATTTTGTTTGTTTATTATCCCGGAATTCAATCCAGGATGCTTCATTAACATAGTGTTCAGGTACTCATGGGACACTTCTCAGACTTTCCTCATTTTCAATGTTCCTGACAATTTTGAGACCAAATTTGTGATCAATTTGGGTTTGTGCCATATTCTTTTTTCATAAATGGATGGGATGTCCTTGTTACTTTCTTGTCACTGAGACATAATAGCCAATGCCCACATTTTAAAGGAGGAAAACTTTATTTTGGCTTACAGTTTGCAGAGGATTCAGTCCATCCTGGCTCCAAGGCAGGGGAGCACGACAGAGGCGCATCGCAGAGGAGGAAACAGCCCATAGCGAGGCAGCTGGGAAGCAGAGAGGTCAGAGGAGGAGGGAGGGCGACGTGCCTCAGGCCGGCCCTGTGACCACCTCCTCCTGTTAGGCTTCACCTCGAAGATCACATTTAGCCAAAACCCTCTAGGTGGATTCAGCCACTGATAGCATCACGCTCCTGACATAGGCCCCTCTGCAAAGCCCCACATGAAGCCCAGGAAGCTGTGAGGGGTCATCTAGAGGTGAAGCATACCAGGGAGGTATTTATTTCTGGGAGAAAGCCCACAGAGATAAAGCGTTATTTTGATTAAATCATGTTGAAAGGATATATGCTTTTATCATGACTTACTGGTCTGAACCTTATCACTTGCCAGAGGTGCTGTTTGACAAGTTTCTCCACTGAAGCCCTCTTCTGCCCTTGTCCTTGTTGCCTTCTTTGGAAGGAGGTCCCAGTGTACAGTCCACACTTGAGGACTGGGGATCTATGTGCCGAATCCTTGAAGGCGCAGGGTCTACATCAGCTATTCGGAATTCATCTATATGGGGCTTTTTTCTGTTTTCACCTGTGTATTTAATCACTTTTTCAGATCGGTATCAGCTCAGGGCATTTTATGCTTTGAATTATAATTCCATAATAGTTACTTGTTTTGTTGCTTGAATGGTTATATCCTTGGTCCTAAGGAGCTTCTTGGTTGGCTTCTGCTTCCCTTTGGGACATGTCTGCCCCACTTGTGTCTGTGTGTGGGTTTGTAAAACACAGTATTCCCTATGTTGGCACTGACTGTTGCTCCAGGCTCTTTTCACATATTCTACTTCTCAGGCCCAGACTGAGCCCTTATTCATTTTACTGCAGAAAAAATCAGTAAAGATACCCACAGTCTGGGTGCTGGGCATGTTCACTGCATGCCGGTCCTCCCCGGCAAACAGTTCAGAAAAATCTGTGCTCATGTTCACCAGTATGTGCACATTGTCTAGCAGTATCTCTGAATCTCTGTCTGTTTTCATGTTATCCCACACGAGTTCAGACTGATGTCACCAACTCCAGCTGTTGCCTTAGGGGTCTTATCCCCTTGTGTCTGTAACTTCAGCGTGGAGAAGACCAGCTCCAGATCCGGCACTGACTCACATCACACATTGTCCCATCCCGGTAGACATCTCTGGTGTTTCAGGGGTGTTATGCTGGGTCCCTGCATGAAATGACCAACCAGGGGGCAGTGTTTCCTTTTTCTAGTGTCCTACAGTCTCTGCATTTATAAATGCTCTTCCATGCTCATCACCATACTGCATTTGTGATATGTTGGAATTCTATCAGAGTCTGTATTCCATCTTGGGATCACTAGCCTTCTTCACTGGATTTTGATTGTTTGCAGGGTTTAAGGTTCCCTTTTGTGGTAAAAATTCCTGAGTTGGGATGAATACACAGTGGCATGTATCTATCATTACATGTCATACAAAATAGTTACATCTGTGGAAAAACTCCTTTGTGCGCCTCTAAATTTATGGCTTACACATCCCAGTGCCTAGATGGCCACTGATCTGCCTTCCTTCTCTATGGTTTTGCCTCTTCCATAACGGCACAGACAGGAAATCATAGAGTGTGCTGTGTTTCAGACTGGTGTCTTTGAGGTAATAACATGCACTTCAAACTCAGCCACACTTTCCCATGGATTAATTGCTCATCTACTTGTAGCACTGAAGAATATTCCTCCCTATGATGTGGCAGTGTTGCTTTATCCATTCATCTATTTTGGTTGCTTCTAGGTTTTGACGCTTATGATGAACTTGAGGTAAACATTCATGTGTATGTTTCTGAATGAATATAAATTTTCAAATCAGCTGTAGAAAGCTGGACCCAATTGCTGGTAAAATTATGCTTGACTTTCTAAGAAACTGCTGAAACACCTTCCAAAGCAGCTGGCAGTGTGCTTGCACAGGAGTGAATGAGAGTCCCTGTTGACCCAGGTTCTATCAGTAATCAATACTGTCACATTTTGGATTTCCATCTCAGTGAATGTGTAGTGGGGTTTTATTGTTTGATTTGCATTTGTTTAATGGCAAGTGATACTGTAGATGTATTTAAATGCTGTTTTCATCTTATTTTTTGGTGAGTTGTTTGTTCAGATTCTTTGCTGCTTAAATTTTTTAAGAGGTTTATATTATTTTGGATGTTTTGGTTAAAAGTATTTTATTTGCTCAGTGATTTGGAATTTTTTCCAATACAGGACTTCTCTTTTCATTGTCTTAATATTGTTTGAAGAACAGTTTAAAACATTTAACCAAGCAGGGTGTGGTGGTACATGCCTATAATCCCAGCACTTGGGAGGCTGAAGCAGGAGGATTGTTGCAAGATTGAGACCAGCCTGGGCTACAAAGTGAGCTCAAGGCCAGCCTGAACTACATAGAGAGACTCTACTTCAAAAAGACCAAAAGAAAAAAAAAAAAAGAATTAAAAAAAACATTTAACCAATTCCAACATGTTTTCACTTAACGGGTTGTAATTCATCCACAACTCTCAGGTTTTTTACGATGTCATCTAGAAGTATAAGATTGCATTCTGTATTTACATCTATGGTATAGCGTGAGTTAACCTTTGTGTAATGTGTGAGTTCTCTCTCCCTTTGTTCCTTTCTGATTCCTTCTTTCCTTCCTACATATATGGACACTGAATTGTTTTAGCACCGTTTATCAAAGAGATTCATCTTTTACTACTGCACTGTCTTTTTGCCCTTATAAAATTCCTGCCAGCTTTATCTGTCTAGTTCTGGTTCTGAACTCATTTTTTCCCTTTATTTAGGTGTCTATTCTGCCAATACCTGCTGTTGATTTCTGTAGCGTTAGAGTATAACTTGAAATTGTGTAATATGAGTCTTACAACATTTTTCTTCTTTTTTTAGCATTGTGCTCCGTTTTATAATATATAAATATTAGAACCAGTTTGCTGATATCTACAGATGCTTTTGCTGGTAATTCAGTTAAATTTGTATTAAACTGTGTGTCAGTTTGGGGAAACTTGGCATCTTTACTATGTTGTTTCTGGATCTGTGACCTTAATTCCTCTCTTCATTTATTTAGATCTTTGATTTCATCAGTATTTTGTATGTAGATCATTCATATAGTTAGCTTTATATATAAAGATTCATCTTATTAGCGCTATTGAAAATGTTATTTTAAAAATCTAATATTGTTTCTTCTCTAGTATATAGGGAAGCAATTGACCTTTGAATATGCAGTGGCTATTCTTGTAAAAATGACTGTACGTTATATGAATTACAATCGTTATTTGTATAATAATGATTACAATACTGTAACATAATACAATATTGTGGCACAATACAAAGTAATAAAGAAAATATAAAATGTAAAGAAAAATAAACAAATTAATCTGTGCTTACCTCTGAAAACCTTCGTGGCTGATGTGGACAAGAGAGAGGGGAGGGCCACTGTGTAGGAGGACTTCCACTGTCACTGGTGGGACCACTGCTCTCTTTGCCTAGTGGGATGTTCTTCCTTTCATGCAGCATGCACAAGGGACCTTCCCAATGATACTCACTTTTGCCTGCTTTTGAGGATTTCACAGAACTGCAACATTGCCTTTCTGTTTCATTGCTAGCACTGCTATAGCCTTATTTGGATGTTGCTTTCCACAAAAGTTTTCACCGTTTCCCACATTTTGCACGTCTCTAGTCTCATCTGAAGTGAGGGGCCCTCGGCCTTTTCTCCTCCTCCTGTGCAGATGAGATCCCCTCCGTAGCCTCTGGCTGTCAGGAGATGATCACCTGCAGTTCTGCAGCAAGACAGAGAGCCACTGGCTCAGCTGTGATCATGTGACATTTGCATTATTTAGTATCGCACTTGCACTGCAAGACATTGCTTGTTTATCAAGTTAAAATGTATTACAAATACTGTAGCTACATTCAGAGATGTATTTGCTCATCTTGTGGAACACTCACAGAATAAGCTGCTTGCAATTCAAGGTTTTACTATCTATGTACAGTGGTACCCTGTTTCACAAACTTAATTTGTTCTATGATTCTGGAAAAGATCACCATGTTTGTGTATGTGCAGGAAAGATGGCTGTGGTTATATTCCTCACCTGATGTAGAATTTTCAATAGAAAACTAAATTTTACCAAGCACTTCTATTTGCTAATCAAATTTTTTGCAAATAAAAGTGTTGGTGGACCAAGATACCACTGTGTATAAGATATGTATGATATACATATGTATTATATATATATATATATATATATATATATATAAACATTCCCTTATATTTCTTAGTTTAAGAACTTTATCTTGGGAGATTAAAAATGGCAGAGTAGAGACCAGCAGAAAATATAGTCTCTCCCAGACCTGAAATTGAGATACCTGGAAAGAAAACAACTGGTGAATTAAAATCAAGTAGGTACTTGGGAATCAGAAAGGCACTGATGGGAAAACTGAAGAAGCTGGAGATGGAATGTAGTGTAGAAGGAAGCATGAAGAAGTTAGGAAGGAGCTCTGGCTCCCCGGAAGGGGCCCACTACTGCTGACACAGGTAAGCCCAAGGGGGTCAGTGCTTACAGGTTGGAACTACAGACTGGGTCAACAGCGCTATCCTCCCTAAACAGCCTATGGGAGAAGTAAACTGCCACCACAGTGTGTGGTGTTTACTCTGAAAGGGACTCCTTCCTTCCACACTGTGGCTTAAGGCAGAGGAGTGACCAGTGCAGTGCTGCCATAGTTGAGAACATTTAAGTAGGAGCTATTTGGGAAAGGGTTAATTGTTTAGGCTTGAGCTACAAAACAACCACTGGAAAACTTCACTTCAGGGATTCTGGGGTTAGCTTTCACAGCACCTGGGAGGGAGACAGCACAGGAGACAGTAGCAGTGAAGGTGTGGACTAGGTGTAAACCCCCAGGAAGTTTAAGTTCGGGCTGGGAAAGACTCTGGGGTCTCACTCTTCCAGTAGAGAAGCTGGCCAGTTGGGTGTGTCTTTTGTTAGGGCAGGTCTGACAGTGCTGGAGTTGAGTCCAGCAGACTGCTGACAAATTTCTGGAGAACTTGGTGCCAGGCCAGTACAGTACCCACCACTCCCCAAATTAATGGAGGTGGTTCTATTTTAGGAAAGAGGCAAAACTTATAGTTAGCCACCCCCAGAGTGTATCACTGAAAAGCGGACACTAACTAAAAGATCTCCATACTAGCAACAAAGTCTTTCCACTGTGATCAACTCACAAGCATCAGCACAACAAAGCAAGAAAAACATGAGAAAACAAGGCACCAAAATGCCTCAGAAAACTCCCAGCTTACCCAAAGCTGATCCATGGGGCACTGATGAAAAGGAGATAGAGTGCTAAACAGCTGAATTATATGAAATTATAAAAGAGGAGAACAGGAGATCACTAAGGTGCTCGGCTCACTAAAAGATGTTATAACTAAGCAGATAGTGGCAATTCCACAAAACACCCTTGAATAGTGAATGGATTACAGAAGAAATCAAAGACAAAATTAGACACTTCATAGAATCAAACAGTAGCTCTAATACAATTTAGCAGAACCTGTGGAACACAATGAAAGCTGTTCTAAGAGAAAAGTTTGTAGCTGTGAATGGCTACATCAGAAAAATAGAGTGAGTCCAAATAAATAGTGATGCACCTCAAAGTCTTACAAAACCAAGAATAATTCAAATCCAAATCTAGTGCAAGGAAGGAAATTATAAAGATTGGAGTAGAAATTAGGCTAAGATAAATACAAAGAATCAATATATAGAAGAGCTGGTTTTCTGAAAAAGTAAACAGAATAGACAAAGCCTCAGCCAATCTTACTAAAAACAGAAAAGAAAAAACCTTTATGAATGTAATTAGAAATAAAAAGGCTGAAATTACACTGAACACGGCCCCAATCCAGATTACTAGTAACTACTTTGGAGTAAACCTGTACTCTGATTAACTCAAGAATTCAGAAGAAATGAATAGATTTCTTGATACATATAAATTGCCAAAACTTAACCAAGAAGATATAAAAACTCTCATTTATCCAATAAACAGAAATGATATTGAGACAACAATAAAAACTTATCAACTAAGAAATGCCCAGGTCCGGGTGGATTCATCACTGAATTCTACAAGGACTGCAGAGAAGACACAACACCAATACTCTGCAAATTCTTTAATGAAGTTGAAGGGGAAGGAGCACTTCTAAAGTCATTCCTGGAGGCTGGAATTGCCCTGATTCCAAAATGAGACAAGGACCCAACTAAAAAAGAACTCTACATTAAAGAATCTTTAATGAATATAGATGCAAAATCCTCAAGAATACTGTCAAGTAGAATGCAAAATGTCATACAAAATGCCCAAGTAGACTTCATCTCAGGGACGCAAGGATGGTTCAACATATGCAAATCAATAAATGTTATGTAAACATTTATTGTCACATTAATGTCATGTAAGTAGAAGCAAAGGCAAAAATAAGATCAGCCCAATTGCTGTAGTAAAAGCTGTTAGCAAAATTTGATATCTATACATGATTAAAAAAACCTGAAGAAAATAGGTATGAAAAGACTTTATCTCAGTATGATAAGAGCCATTTATGACCAAACCACGTCATATTAAATCGAGCAAAGCTCAAAGATTTGCCCCTAAAATCAGGAACAAGACAAGGATGTCCACTATCACCACTTCTGTTTTGTCTTATACTTGAGGTTCCTGGAGTTTCTACTATGTCCCAGTAGCACTACAGGTTAGGGACCAAGACTTTGACCTGTGGGCCTTCACGAGACATTTACCCAAACCATGACAGAAATATGGGTCCCATAAGATGCGTTAAGAAATTTTCTTTTAGAAGAATTGGTGTTTCTTCTTCCTAAGATCTTTGGTAGAGATAATCAATAAAACAAACAATCTGGGCCTGGAAATTTCTTTTTCTAAGGCTTACATGTGTTAGTTCAGTCGACTTGGTGGGTACCAAGATATTCGCCTCACCTATTCATTCTTGCATGTGCTTTGGTAGGTTTCATTTTTGAAGAAATTGTTCATTTCTTTTAATTAATGGAAATTGTGGGTGAAGAGGTTTTCCTAGTGTTTCCTTATTATCGTTTTGCTGTCTATGGGGCCAGTAGTTAGAACCTCATCTCTCATTTCTGATGCTGGTATTTTGTCTTCTCTCTTATCTTCTTTAGACCACCTAGACATCTGTTGATATTTTCAAAAGACCAGCTTGTGGTTCCATTGATTTTATTCTTTCATGTTTTTAATTCCACTGATTTCTACTATAGTGTAAAATATTTTATTCTACTTGTTTTAGATTTAATTTGCTCTTTCTCTCTAATTTCCTAAAGTGGATGTGTAGGTTGTGGCAGTCACTATAATTTGTGCCATGTCAGGTTTTGCAGTGAGAACTGCAGTGCACTTGTTCTGAATCGCATCTGAAAGCTGCCCATTCTGGAGAGGTGGGATGGCTGGAGGGACGCAGTCATCAGGAACTGGCTACCTGCAGCAGCCTTGGGCAGCGGCCCTGGTGAGCACGTTCTGGTGGCTGCTGGTGAGGAGAACTATGTGAAGATCTAGACAGTGAGAGGCGACGTCTGCTCTGGCATGAATATAATTCTTCTATTCTGAGGCTCATGTTGGAACTTAATCCTCTTGGTGAGGTACAAAGAGGATAGAAACTTCACGTGAGGCTTTTGTTCAGCTGTTATAACTCCATCAGACTAAATCTTCATGATTAAAAACCCTTGCTTTCTAAGAAGACAAGGAAAGGGAGACAGAGGAAGTAGAGGAAGGAGAAGAAGAGGAAGGAAAGCAGGAGGAGAAGAAAGGCAAGGAGGAGGACACAGGCACACTGGCACTCTGAATTTACCATGTGACATCCCGAGCCGGGTCAGGCTTCGGCAGTCAAGAACGTGCTTGGCAGATCAGCCTGTTGTCCTTGGGCCTCAGGAGTCAAAGTAAACCTCTTTGTAAGAGGTGGCTCATTTGCGGTGTTGCACTATCATCACCAGAGAATGTAATAACACAAGATCAGTGTGTTTTTAAAGACTCAGTCTATCTCTGGTCCTTTTCAAAGGTGGATTCTGTTTATGGTTCCCACATATTCCTGATGATCTGACAACCCTAGATAGGGTCAGAGTTGAATACTCACCCCATGAATCCAGCATTTGAATCCCAAGTCAATACTGATGAGAAACTCCAGCTTGCTGTAAAACTCCCAGCCATCCGAACAGCAGAAGGGGACTCTCCAACAGCACTGTGGTGTTCACTGCTGAGCCATGGCCATGTTTTTGCTACCAAAACCAATGTACTGGAACAGACGGTAGTTTTTCACGCTTATATGGATTCAGAATAAAATAGAGTTCAACAACCCTGATGAGGCCAGTAGTACCTAACCTCGTGGTTGGGTGTGCGGGCTTTACTACGGCCTTCGCTGATACTGCTTCTCATGCTTTGTCTCAACAGAGGATGCCAGCTTTGCTATGTAATCGCATCTGCTCCTCCCTTGGCTTTGGGAAACAGCAAATTTCAAAGTATGCTGCACATATGTCTAATGTGTGACTGTTAGGTGAATCTCTGTGGGCTCTGTGTCTTGAAGCACAAATGCTTCCTTCTCTGACTCATTGTACATTAAAAGGTGGCCACTGTACACTAGGGACTGTTCTGTGCCCTGTCCTCCTAAACGCTGCAAAATTTGAAACAGGTGAAAAAAAGCCAAGTAAATAACTATGTTGTATAGAAGATGTAATGTAACTTGGTCTAATGATTAGTGTTAAGCAAAAGGTCTAGGAGTTAAATCTGATGCCCTTGAGGAACTGGTTGCAGGAGCCTAGGGAAGAACAGGGTAAGCAAAAATTGGCTAGAGGAGAGATGCTGAGACAAGGACGTGATGTTTGGATTCACTGCAGTGTGTTTTGAATGGGAAAGTGAACAATCTGATTTGCATTTTAAAAGCATTAGTCTGGAAGCTCTAAAGAGAATCACTATTGCAAATGTGCTCGACTTTGAGAAAAACAAAATACTGATGCCTTATATGTAGTATTTTACTTGGAGCTCAAAATAGCTTGAACAGAATATGTGTTATAATCGACAGTGGAAAAGTCCTGATTTCTCACAATCTTTTTTTTTTTTGGCGGTACTGGGGATTGACCTCAAGACCTTGTGCTTGCCAGGCAGGTGCTTATTCCACTGAGCTCTGTCCCTGGCCCCTGATTTCTATTTGTATGTTTTTAACAAATTCTATGGAAGGAATCTCAATACTCTGTCATTTAAATTATCAAAGAGATAGGAAGGGGTATTGGGAGAAGAGGTTAATGGTGTTAGTCTAGTCTCAGGTGATAATACCAGAACTGCTAGACTGGACTGGAAATTAGGGTATGACTGGGTATGAAAGCAGCTGTACCACTGTGCTTGAGAGAGTAAATGTGGCTTCAAGAAGACTCCTGACAGTGATTTGGGCATCGAGAAAAGAGTCCCCTGAGCGCTAATCCAGAGACTCTCGGAGACAATCTCATTGGACCTCTACCTTAGCTATCTCCCTTATTGTTAAATATTTTAGTTATTATCTCAAAACTATGGAAATATTCTAGGAAGGATATATAAAGATCATGGTTAATTGATAGATACTTACATATACATATGTTTATAACTATTTAAAATATGGAGAAGAAGAAGGGGTGGCATCTGTTAACCTGAGGGTGAAGCTCGATAACTGGGCTCCTAAACAGAAGAACTCGAGGAGACTTCTCCTGTGTCGCCCCCAGGTGAGCTGGCGGTGTCTAAGTGTGTCACATGTTATGTTCCCTGTCAGGACAGCAAAGGAAGACAGACTGGGAGTGTGTCAGTAGGCTCTGAAAGAATATGACGTGGAGCTGTATGAGTTTTCCAGTACGTAGTTTGGCTTTCTCTATGTGTAAATTTTACTGAAGTTCGGACTGTGTTTTGTTTCATTTATTGTCTTAATTTTCATACCATCTCTCACATACTGCTTCAAAAACCATTTTCCTTCTATTTCCGCTGTGGGCATTTCACAAGCTGTGACTACTGGGAGATGTTAAATACAGACGATGCAGTATATGAAGATCTCAAGAGTGTTTTTCGGCATAGTAATGTTTATAATTTTTTATTATTTTAAAGAGAAAAAACCGAAAAACAGTTTCAAAGAAGGCTAATAGGAATGTAACAATAATTAATACATTTGCATATTGTGATGTTTATAGTAGTTACTCAGAGGACAAGATATAGGCCTGAATACACAGTGTGGATTGGGAAGAAATCCCAAAAGATAAGAGAACCAGTGATGGGGAAGGGAAAAGGAAGAAAGGGGAAAGGAAAAAAGTGTACACAAGGTAGTGCAGATAGTTACACAGCTAGTTTCTCTTAGTTCACTGAAGAGAAAGGGCTAATATTGTTTGGACACTGTTTAATGCCTACATCTTGTACTCTGAGTAATTAATAATGTTTATACAGACAAATAACTTACTTAGCAAAGTGTAGCAGCTCAATAATGGTTATTTTGTCCATTCACTTACTTGTTGCCTATATTTGATAACCATCTCGCATGGATCTCAAACAATACTAGAGGACAATCTATAAAAGAAGCATAAGATATGGGTTGTTTTGGATGAGTTCACATTCTGGTGGTGGTAATTGTAATAAAATTCAATAAGGGCTTTGGACACAGGAACAAAATGTTAATGTCATACAGAAGAGGTAAGCATTTATTTTGCTAGGAAGGACAAAGAAAGCCTTTTGAAAAGAGCTGACATTTGAAGGAAGTTTTCAAAGAGGAACAGGACTTTCTCACTTGGAGGATTGATATGACCCCCAGAGGTACAGAAGTGTGAAGTCATCAGGCACCCAGAGAGAGTATGTAGTCTCCAGGAGTGAAGCATGAGGGATGTGTACACGGCACGTGATGAGAGACAAATGGGGCCACTTCATCACTGAGCTTGACAGCAGGCGAATCAATTTGAAAATTGCTTTATAAAAAACAGACAAAAAGGGTTTCAATACCACTATGGACCGTGTAGTTCCCCCTCAAGGCTCATATGTTGCAGCTCTGAGCCTCCTCTGACTGTATTTGAAGAGAGGATCTTTACAATTGTAGTTAAAGGTAAGTGAAGCCGCAAGAAAGGGGCCTCTCCCCCATATAACTAGTGTCCTGTGGGAACAGGAGGAGACACCAGGAGGTGAACACATGGGAAAATGGCTGTGTGACGACATAGTGGAAAGTCAGCTTCCAACAGCTAAGGAGAGAGGTCTTAAAGTAACTCAGTGTCCAACATCTAGTCTTGACACCCAGCTTCCAGAATTAAATATATTTTTGTTTAATTCGCCCAGTGCTGTAGTCAGGGCTTACAAGGGCAATGATTTAATACAGGACACATACTTTATAGGATTATTTTATAATATTCACCCAAGGAGACAAATGCAAAAGACTACAGGAAACCTGTCTAGAGACGCAAAGAAGACAGCTGAGGGGCTGGGCGCCACAGCAATGCTCTGCATGAATCCAGCTGGAGGCCTAGCACACGCAACCGTGCCTCATGATGTTTGCACCAAGGATCTGCCCTGGGAAGGCTCAGTAGTGGAAACTGGAAATCCTGCACCAGCAGGATGAAGGATCTGTGCCAGCGTTAAGGCTCTTTGCGGGAGCCAGGAAGCTACACTCAAAGTAAGAACGAGAGCTTCCCCAAAGAGAACGGCAGCCATCCTCAGCAGCAGCGAGGGTCCAAACCCTTGGAAGATGAGAGCAGCTGAGCTCGTGTTGGGAAAGCCGGCGGGACAGGCCCCTCCGGGAGAACCAACAGCATGACACCGCCCCCTCCCGTTCTCCTTTTATGCTGCTGGCGATGGTCCTCAGGAGGGCCTTCCACACCCAGCACCGTGCTGATTCGGTTCGGCTGGAAGTTACAAGCTGACCGTTAGTTAGTTCACACACCCAATCTATGGTATCTTATGACAACCTTAGTAGATTAAAGTAGTTACTAAATTATTTTGCAGAATGTGTCCTTTTGACCTCTACATTGTTGCTTTCTCTGGTCATCTTCCTGACCCTGTTACTGTTACTTTCACCTTCATTTTAAACTTCTTTAATGTTTTGTTAGATGTTGCTGTTCTCCAGATTTTTGTCATGTCTTCTCTTAGTCTTTATCACTCAAATTCTAACATTTCTATTTTTAAATATTGCTCACACACTGATTTTAGACTTTCAGTCTATATTTCAGGCACAGATTTTCCTGTTGAGCTCTTGATCTACTTGCAGTTGCCCATTCCACATTTTCACACTCACCGAACACACATTGACCCGGTGACCTGTGCCCAAACATGGTGCTGTGTTTGGTTTCTGGTTGGTTTCTATTGGTGTGACCTGGTTCAGAAAAGTTGTATTGGTCTCTTCAGCTACCTAAGCTGAAATTGTGAGTTATTCTACACTCCTCCTCTGGCCACAGGTCTAATTAGTCACCACTACCCAAACATTTTAATTTTAAGACATTTCTATTATTGGACTTTTGTCAGTTCTGTTGATGCTGCTTTATCTCAGGCATAAGCTGCTCCTTAGCTTTCCTAGCCTTCTGATTGATAGGTGTTGGGTTTATATCACTTTTATTCTATGAAAGCTAAGTATTTACTAAAATCTTATAATTTGGAGATAATAACTTGGTAGAAGTTCTTTGTTATTGGAGAATTAAAATCCATCTAGCTTCTAATATTTCATATGGTGTAGAGTTTCCTACACAAGATGAATTATCACTACTAAGTTGATACATAATACTTCTAGGGATACTTCAGTTTAAACAGTTTATACTATTTAGTGTGATATTTAGTAATTATGGATCATTTAAAAGGCTCAGCTTCCTAGAATAAGAAATTTTTCCTGTAAAATGTGATTGTTGTTTTATAATTTGCATGTATAACTCAGAAATTTAAAGTCTCTTTGAAATTCTTGATGTATCCTTATTTTCCTTGAGCAAATCAATATATATATGTATGTATATACATATATATATATATATATATATATATATATATATATATAATAGCAATTAGGCATTGACCGATACCTTCACCCACTTAATGCTCATTGTTAATCACTATTACTTAGGGTATAATTTTAACTTCTAGACTCTTGTAACTTTGGGGGTTCATTTTTCCCCCTCCAAGACAGATTCAAATCTGTTTTGGGGCTGAATTCATTTCTTTGTAGTGCTCTGTTTCTACTTGTGTAGGTGGTAAATCCAGTTTAAGCTTCAACAGTCTCAGCCTTCAGAAATGATGAGTGGTGGTGGTTTGGGCTTTCAGCCTGGGATACACTTGTTTGTCAACAGAATTTAAAAAGAAAACCATAAACCAGTGAGCTAGGAACCAAATCTACACAGAACAAAAATGCTCTAATTTCTTTTGTAGCTTTGTCTCTTACAAAGGAATTTCTTTTATCATTTTCAGGGATTTTTGTTATGACTTAGCAACATATTGTGAAACATCTTGTTGGAAAATGCAAAAACCCCCAGTAAGACAATGCAAACATGGGTTGGTACTATATTTTTATTTATGGCTTTTATTCTTATGTGGCTTATAATTCTTAATATATTTCCATCGGATACACACACACACACACACACACACACACACACACACACATTTATATTGCTGTTGTTTTTATAGATGAGAAAATCAATGGATTAGTTGGTGGGCAAATCAACAAGGCATTATAGATTTGTGTCTCTGATGAAAGGGAAGCTACCTGATCAGAAAGCATAGTGATCTGTTCCCTATAAAGAAGAGTTACTGGTACTGAGGACCAAAAGCCTCATTAGAAGTGTTTGTCTCTTGCATGCTGTTGCAGTGAGAGCGGGCACACAGGGGCGAGGGCTCCATCCTCTTGCCAGGTGACCCTTCCTCAGCTGAAGGTGATAAGGACTTGCAGCGGGCGTGCAGATGCAGGCTCAGCTGGCTGGACCGCAGGGGCCTGCACAGCCCCTCTGTTTCCCACCAGGGCTTTTTCAGATGATGATAAGACAAAGGTACAGACCAGTGACTGCTCAGTGGACCCTGCTGGCAGGCCTGCTGTGCTCTGGTGCACCACAAGACACCAGTGCTTTAGAACCTGGTCCTGACGGCCCCACCATGGCCTGGTTATCACTGTCCAGTGGGAGAAATACAACTATGCTGGGCAGGGCATTCACCACATGTGTTTTCATTCTGGTGCATGTGCTCAAGCACACTGAAGAAGTCGTGGATTATTAATAATAAAACACTTCAAAGCTGAACACAAAGTTAGAGGCATCGTCTGTTCAGTAAGAAATGTCAGAAGTGTCTTTTACTAAATTGCTTCCTGCTCTCCAGTGATGTGGGAACAGTGCTGCAGGAGAAAGGATATTTCAGAGTGAGGATCTGGGCTTCTGGACTGAGAGATACTCCGTTTTACCCTTCCTTCTAACAGTTGTAAATTCCTGAGCTGACTTTTCTTTCTTTTGGTTTTTTCAGAACTGTGAGTTGAACCTAGCACTTCAAGCATGCGAGACACGTGCTACACCGCTAAGCCACGTTGCTGTTCCAATTAGTTAGCTTTTAATTTTCTCCTATGCAAAACAAATAAAAATTCCTGCTTGATCATCTTGTAAGGATTAAAAAGGACGGTGTGTGCCAGTGCTTAGTCTAGTTTCTGGCCCTGGGTAGTATCCAGGGGAGGGCAGGGATGAAGAAGAAAAAGATGACAATGACCAATGAAACTGTCTGATCCTTTACGTAAAATTCATCAGGCTTATTCATAAAAAGCAGTAAGTCTGGTGAGACACACTGACCACTAACATCGGGCAGGCTTTAACTGTGTCTTATATGTTCGCTGTTCTACTCTGCATTTTCTTGGCCTTGCAGGGATAGCTGGGCAATGAGACATTCAAAACACATAATCAGAATTTTCTAACAGCTACCATTTAGCGAGTGTTTATTATGGGCCATTCTTTGCTATGTAATTAACAGGTCAGCTTAAAAACACAAGGACAAGTTATAAAGCTGAAAAACCACCAAGTTAGTATTCAGTCTGTGTCTTATTTCAAAATTCATGCTCCCAGCCAGTTTTGCTAAATTTCCTTGTAAGCTGCAGATTTCTCTCTAGAGTTGTTAGTGCCAGAAATGCAGATGCATCTGATCTCTGAGATAAGACTTCATATATGAAGTGGTGGATAAAATTGGAAAGATTTTATGAGAAACGTGAACTATGTTCTGGTCTGTATTAGTCACTTTCCCAACATCCACAAATTAAAGGAGGAGAGGTTTCCGTGGCTCGAGGTGTAGTCTGCAGTTGGCTGGCTCCACCACGGAATGGCGTGGTAGCAGGCAGGGTGAGGGAGGCGGAGGGCAAGCGGGGGGCCAGGAGCAAGACCCCCTTCCGGGTGTTTCCCCAGTGGCCATGTCTTCTGACAAGACCCAGCTTAGCTTTGTCAGCTGTGACCTCCCCAGTGGACTCAGACAGGAAGTGCCTCATCCCCCAGTCACAGCAGCCCCACTTCTGAGTACAGTGGGGCCTGGGGGATATGTTAGTTCTAACATTCCCGAGTTCTTCTTTGCTGAAACAAATCAAATTATCTCATCCATTACTAATGTAAGTGAACCCTGGTGACTCTATCATGGCTGGGAGCTCCCTGGGAAACCAGCAGCTCTGACGGGATGCAAGTTGTGTGGTAGGGGCCTTGGGACCTCATTGCCAGCAGCCTATTCACAAGAAACACAGCACCTTGATGGCTTTCTGGAAGACTAGTAACAGGCCACCTTATTGCCCACTTACGTACTGATTGCATAACATTTACAGGGTCTAGAGGCTCTTCCTGACAGATGACACTCCAAAGAATGCGGCTGCTCAGCCCTCACGAAACCCTCTTCAGCCAGCAGTGGTGAAGCGCCTTTCTGTAAAAGCCAATTATTTATGACCGCATAGCAAGACACTTTCACAACTGGTAATAGGAGCCGAAGTGTTCATTATTCATATTATATACATTTTGTTTTGAAAAAGCCCAAAGTGTTATTGAACTCCGGGCATTTCCAAAACTCAGAATTCCTTTGCCTTTGAAAGTTCCAGCAGCCCCACTCCACTGGTCATCAGTTCTGCAGGGGTGATTCCTGAGCTTTGAGCTTCTGTGGAAAGCTATGATCTCTCTTGAGCAGGAAAATGAAACAATCAAAACAATCCAAAAAAGATGAGAATTAAAACTGACTTTTATAGTGGAAGGGAAGTTGTATTTCATGAATGGATATGAAAGAATGTAGGGGACTGGAATATAGCTCAGTGGCAGAAGCACCTGCCTGGCAAGCGCAAGGTCCTGAGTTAGATTCCTGGTACCAAAAAAAAAAAAAAAGATACGAGAGAGTGAAATGAACCAAATATGTCTTATGTTACTGCTAATAAAATGACAGTAGAATACAAGATAATGACTTGAACCTCTCTCAATCAAAGATTGAGAGTGTGAAACAAAAAACATAAACTTTGTATAGAACAGCAGCATGCTAGCACTGCTGTTGCTTGCTTCTCTTATGAAGGGAGATACGGTTGCATATATGGGGGAAGAGATGGAAGTGTGTATATGTGCATATATATAATGAATATGCTATGTGATATATACGTATGTATATAACCAGATGGTTGTGTATCTGCTTCCCTAGTTTAATTTTACTATATTTGATATAGTAAGATTTCTTCTATTGGTACATTAAAGAATTTAGCATAGACCATAATAAAAGAGGAACCCAATTCTGAGCAGCTTGATTCTACAATTTCAAACTGTTTTTACACATGCAGGTTGGTTATGGGCAGGGTGGAAAAATCGTTTGAGTTGTAAAGTTGGAAGGGAGAAAAATTTTACTGACTTGATTTAAAAGCCCTCTGAGTGCTGACTATACTATATTCAACATTTTAGTTAGACTCGGTCAGGTAGAAATATGCCACTAACAGGCATCACTTCTTTTGCAATCCGCCCTGAAATACCTGACGGAAAATGAAAAACCATTATGGTGATGTGGTTGCAAGTCCAGTTCAAATGACTCCAGCACCCTCTGCAATGTGACCTGACTTTAAACTGTCTTTCAGGATTGTCGTGCAGCCCGCTGACCCTCTGCTTTCTGCCTTTGCACGTATAATTGGGAGATGGAAGGTACGTATCTGTCTGGGTGACGGCACTGTGCTCATTTGATCATAGCTGCTCAACAAGCAGCGTGGAGGGAAGTACATTTGCTGTAGCTATAAATTTGCTGCTAGAGTAAGTGCAGCACGGGCGCTGTGACTGGACAGACGGACGCTGGGAGGAGAGAGGAGCACCGCAGCACTTTTTCTCAAAAATGAATAATAAACAGCTCTACCCGTGCTCACTCTCTTTTTCATGACAAACCCAGAGTGAAAGAAGGAACAGACACGAGCGCGGGGCTGAGGAGGCAGAAAGGATATCAGGAGTCTTCTTCGCGGAAGGAGAACCTGTGAAGGCACTGGGAGCAGGCCTAACCCTCCTAACGCAGGTGCCCTTCCTGAGTGCTTTGCACAGAGCAGGGCCTCCCCCGGCCCGCAGAGGGTGTCCCACATGTGGTCCCTGTTGTTATTTGCTCAGAGACGCCAGGGGAGGCCAGGCTGCTCTGCAGGGAAGAGCTTGGGGCCTTGCAGGCTGCAGCCTGTGAATATTCACTGCCTGGGTCTGACCAAGGGACCGGGTTTTACACCCCCAGTGGCAGTAAAAGAGTCTATTTAGATGTAAGAACTAAAGGCAGGGGTTTTACGTTTCCATACATTTTTCACAAATTATAAAAAATAAATGAACACAAAACCACATCTGCAAAGAATTGGAAGGATCTAAAACCTTGTTTAGAGACCTGAAGACAGGAATTTTCGCCTCAGCAAGCACTGAGAGCGCTTTGATAAAGGGCTGGCTCTGTCATAAAAGCAAAGATTTTTACATCTTTTATTAGCACTTGTGATTTGGAAAGCTGAAAAGCACTTTGACTCGTACGTGAGAGTGAAAATACCCAAGCGAATGCCTCTTTCTTTCTGGTCATAAATCTGTGTCTGCTTCTGAGGGGGCTTCCTTTTCTTTCTTCCTTTTTTTTTCTTTTTTTGGTACATCAGTAGCAAAACTCCATTTTATAACCTAAAGCAAATGGTTTTGTTTGGGGCTTTATAAGAGGGATTGATTTCTTAAGAAAAAAGGAAGTGCAACATTAGAGTACTCCAAAGGCTGTCTTTGTGCCGATCATTGAAATTCTTTAGAGAAACCAAATCCCTGTTTTTACACTAATAATAACATTGGTAATTAGAAATCCCCTTGATAATTCTTCACAGTTTATGTTACAGAATACCTGGGTTTCTCCCAGACACTGCCGAAATGGGCATTCTGAGTCTTGCACGTCTGAAGCGTGCGAGAGGAAGGGCCGGCCCAGTGCCGTGCCCAGAGGGACGGAGGTGACAGAGTCTTCACTTCCGGCCTGCTAGTTCCTTTTGGGCGCCACATCATTCATCCAGTAGGAGGCCATAATCGCGGAGACTCCTTTTCTCCCGGGAGCTGGGGAGGACAGGCTTGAGGTTGCTCGTTGAGCACGACCTAGATGGTCCGCAGGGGAACAGCGGGCGTGCTTGGCTGCCTGGCCAGAGCTTGAAAGAAGAGCAAATAATGGGCGGGCAGAGAGCAGTGCCTGTGGACCAAACTCCGGCCGGCTCCAGCGGACTCTGACTCTGGGCCGGTCCTACGATGTCTCTGTGCCTCCTACTGGACACGCGGAAAAGAGACACAGAGACAGAACCAACTCGCTGTCACAGCTGTGTCAAGGAATCAACTGCTGGCAACGACTTCCACAATACAAGTGCTAAGGGTCCTGTTGTCTGTGTAGATCTTTGTTCTAAATCAAGCTGACATTTAAAAAGTCTTCAGCAGGCTGTTGATTAACGTATAACTCGTCTGGGAAAAGACTACGGTGAGTTTGAAAACAAACATGAATATAACTGAGACCACAATGTAGGGTACAAAGTCACTGCCTTTGAACGCTGAAAGGACTTTCTTTCTTTGAGCAGTAGCAGTTTAGGAAAAGGTTCAGGCCCACACTAATTTCCTTGAATCAGGTCCCTATATACTTTCTTAGGGTATGTGGCCCTGGGAAAATGCTTTCATCCCAATAATCCTTTTAACCATGATGTTGTTGTTCAACAACCAGTCTGTTCTTGTCAGAGTAGGGGGGTCTGGAGCTCTGCTTGCAGGCCTACCTTGGGAGACCACCTGCGGGTCCACCTGCAGCTTCCACCTGAACGACTCTCCCCATCTCTTGAGGTTGAAATGAACCCAGAGCTTATTCACTAGACATCTGCAGAATGTAGTTATTTCTTTTCAGCCTACACAGAGCCCCATAAGAATCATATCCTTTAGTCTGCACCACCAGTTCTTTACTAGGATTTAGAAAACATTTCCTCTGCGGGGATCAAGGCAAAATCTGCATCTTGTTATTAAATCCCCGTCTTGAGTAAAGTCCCCTTTTCCTCCACCCACATGCAAATTTTCTCCAGCTTGGGGGCTGGGG
This sequence comes from Dinomys branickii, assembly GCA_004027595.1. NCBI lineage: Eukaryota > Metazoa > Chordata > Mammalia > Rodentia > Dinomyidae > Dinomys > Dinomys branickii. Next base: position 40,455 of record PVLD010010454.1, on the reverse strand, counting down.
ATATAGCTCAGTGGAATAAGCACTTGCCTACAAGCACAGGGTCCTGAGTTTAATCCCCAGTACCGCCAAAAAAAAATTTTTTTTCTCCAGCTTCTTCATTGTGTAGAGTTTTCGGAGGGAGAGGCACCTTCCCAGAGATTCTGAGGCACCTGGGCATGAGTCCACACTGGGCTGAGAGGGCTTCACTACAATATCTCTATTTCCCTTTCGCCCACTCGTAGGAAGAGGGAAAATTGTGGGGAAGGAAATAAAGGTTTTAAATATGTTTTACAGAAGCTTGTATTTCTCACTTCTTTCCCTCTGAGATTTACTTATTTTGATTCAAATAATTACACAAGCCTGAAATAATTACTTGGTACAATAAGTGAGACAGCGTTTGCCAGGTTGATCTATGTAAACTTCAAAAATCAAAATATTTTTCATACAGAAAAACATCAATTTTATATACCACAGCTTAAATTAAAAAACAATTTATCTGTCATTAAGGATTTGTCTGTATTGAATTAAGAAGCGCGTGACTACTGAACACCAAACTTGGACTTGTTTAGGCTTTGTCTTTGCATAAACATTTTTGAAATAGTGCACTGAAAATACAGAAAGTATGGTTTTATTATACTTTGTATAGAACCTTGGGTTTGAACAAGAGATTTACCTCAGATATCTCCCTTTTCAAAGAAGAAAACTAGTGCAGAAAAGGACTATGCCAAACTTAAAGTAATTCAGCTTCCATAGTCAATGGGATGAAGCAGGTTGAGAAAGAGTAAAGTTAAAGGATTACAGGGCTTAATACTAAGTGTGAGAACAGGGAGTTGTGTAAGTGTTGCCTAAAAGCCTCTGAAGTTGATGTTCAAAAAGTAGTTGACACGAAACTCTACTGCTAATCATAGCAGCGGTGGTGGGGCCATGTGCTCGCACCCTCAGCCTTTACGACGTCACCCGTTATTTCTTGCGTTCTTCAAGGCTCCTTTGGATATTCATTTGGTATCACTTGGGCTGTGTGAAGCAGTGTCATGGCAGCCAGGTGAACATCAAAAAGTCAGAGCTGTGAGACTGGGTAGTGGGAAACTGTAGACAAATGAATAATTCCTATCTCTGCATGAGGACCGTTTGACCTCTGACCTTTTATGTGTGTGCTACTAAAAATTGGTGCTGAGATCTTATAGCTGTGTGCTCAGAAATATACGTTAGTTTGGTGGAGAGCAAAAGCTCGGTGACTGTAAATGTCCTTCAGTCATGGGGGAGCCAGGCAGGACACACACCTGTGGCTCTGATAGATCATCCTCAACTAACCAGTCACAGTGAGCTCATAGTGGCTTCCAAAAATGAAATGATCAGAGGGTCTCGAGGCTGTTAATTTACTATAACATTGGTCCTAAAATAGTCTTTCTTCCTTTGACAGACACTTTAGAAATTTTTATCAGTACATCTTTGCAGTACATAATGATTACCCCCACTGTGGGGAGTTGGTCCATGTACATAGCATCTTAATACTTTTTATGACAGGCACCTTAAAAAGCAGGATCTGTAATGATATTCCTCAAAAATTATCAACCTCTTCTCTCTGTTCGGTGTGACTCTTTGGCCAGTCACTGTTAAATCTCATATTTCACTTTCAGGCTGCTTTTGAAGAAAAACATTATAATATTGCTTCACAGTGCATGAAACCATTAAGACGGTGGACTAAGTGGTCCCTGTGTTCAACTTCCCCACAAAGACAGAAAAAATGAGTGAACACTACATGCTAACAGAACAGCCCCAGAAAGTTCCAGAATGCAACAAAAAAGCAGAAGAAACCCCATAGTCCCTAACACCTGAGGACAGCTGTGTGGAAAAGCATGGCAAGCATGCAGTGGGGCTGGCCCCCATCCAGTCCAGATAGGCTTGGTGCTGCAAGTAAGATACCTGGAAGGCTGGGGACACTTTCCACATGGACACTTCTTGTGGTCTCCACTCTTGCTGAGCCCTGGTGATGGGGCCGCACTGCACTGGCCCATGCAGAAGGAGCTGCAGCTGCCTCTGCCTTTAATCTTACTCTTGTTCTTAGCGATCTGAGTTTGTGCTGCACCCACACTTGAGACCAAGATGTCACCACAGATGGGATGGAAGCTACTGCTACACTGTGACTGCTTTTGGGGCCCAGTTTGCAGCTGTGACCCATGGGGTCCTAACTGTGATTCAAGTGCTCCGTCTTCAGGGCTAAGCCCTAGCTGTGAAGCACACCCCTGAGAGCATGCTGCTGCCACACCCTGACCTGGGGCCAACCAGCCCACTGCTTGACCTTGTCATGCAGAATCTACTCCTAAACTCACTCTGCCTCCCAGGGGCCTGAGCAGCCATGGCCACCCCTACAACCAAGCCCTGGGACCCATAGACAATCTGCCTGTGCTGTGCCTCAGTTACCAGTGCCACCAACATAGCAAGTGCATCCAAGCTGCAGGTCCCAGGCAGTACCTAGTTCTTTAAGATACTTGAAGCCAGCACGCTGACTTCCTGACGCTGAGTTCTTGTGCCCTTGTTGTTACTGAGACCTCACTTTGACCATGGATCCCAGTGACACTGTGGCCCTGTTTATGCCAGGTGCCTGACCTGATGCCTGAAAAGTTCAACTCACCTACTCAGCTAGGATTTTCTCTACTGGAGGCTTAGAAGAACAGAGGGACCCCAGCAGCCTAACCACTAGCACTAGATGTTTGTTGTGGACACCTGGGCTGTGGCCTCTAGAATCCTGTAGGGTTCACCAGGGCTAAGATCAGCTGGCAGAGTTTCGGGGAGACTAACCACTGTATCTACCTTGAGTGGGTGGTGCCCTGAAGCTCCCAACTGGCATACTTACAGCTGCTCGTGGGTGGAAGTCATTCTCTACCAAAGTCATTTTAGAAAGGTCAGAGGAGGGCACAGCTAGCAATGCAAAACCACTAGAAACTACCAAAGACAAACAAAACAACAGCAACAACAACAAAAACCCAAAGAAACCTGCAACCAAGGGAGCACTAGTTTGTTTGTAACTGACTTCAAAGAAATGGAAATATACGAGTTACCTGAATGAAAATCCAAAATGCTTATTTTAAAGAATCTCAGCAAGGGGCATGAGAACACAAGACAATTAAGTGGAATCAAGCAATTATGCATAGACCAGACTGAAAGTTCAACCCAAAATAATTATGATGTGTTATGAAGATTATAATCATTACCTACTGCAAACATGTACTAATAGAAAAACAAAAACTGAAGGAAAAAGATTTAAGGGTTCACTCAGTCTAGACTGGAATCCCAGTGTGCCCTTTTGCTCATAGGAAAAATGAGGATGGAGTTGGCTTCTCCTTAGAATAGATGGAATAAGACAAAAATACAAAATGAAAAATTAATAAAAAGAGAGCAACAAGCAGAAATTCGGGAAGTGGAGGAATTTGAGGAATATGGAGTGAGAAATGCACTTGACAGAGTTAATGCAGACAAATCAAGCAGAAGGAAGAATCTGTGAACTCAAAGAAACAGTTTTGAAAAATGTGGAGATAAGACATAAGAGTAGGAGGAACATGTTCAAACAGGAAAGGAAGTTGGGGAAGGAAGGGAAATCCAAAAGACAGAGAATAAAAGCAAACATAAAAACAGCTTTTGTAAATAAGGAGGGGAAGAGGGGCTCAAAGGAAGGGGGGAAAAGGGGAAAAAGAATCAAGATATATGATGTATGGGCACAAATTCCCTATGATGAATTCGAACAAAATGTATATCATATAAGGTTCGACCAGCCTACACTCACACGAAGAGTAGTTTTTTTCCCCTATAACTCCTCCAGCATTTGTTATTGGTTGACTTCTTGATGATAGCCATTCTTTCTGAGGTGAGATGGAATCTGTGTCATCTTAATTTGCATCTCTTGAATGACCAGTGATACTGAACATTGTTTCATATATTTATATACCATTTCTACTTCATCTGAGAAGTGTCTATTCATCCCAAGTGCCCGTTTTTCGATTGGGTCTTTAAATTTGGGGGGGGGTATGATTTTTTGTGTTCTTCATATATTCTAGATATTAGTCCTTTGACTGAGGAACAAGTGGCAAAAACATGAGAAAAGAAAGATAAAATGGAAGGAAAGCTTTTCTAAAGAAGGGGGGCAGAGGGGTTGAAGAGATGGAAGAGGAATGGGAAAAAAAGAAGAATCAAGATGTATCACATACAGGTACAAATTCCCTATGATGAAGGTGATCCTTATGTTTATCTAAATTGTACCAGTAAACTTAATTAGAAAAGCCAAATGTGCACCAAAAAAATTAATTTAAAAAGGAAAGAAATTAGAATAAAAAAGAACAAAGAAAACATATGAATTTTGCAACTTATGCAACAATAATAAGCAAACCAGTGTATTCATTGTGGAAGTTCCAGAAGAAAAATAGAGAGAAATGTGAAAAAAAAGTTTATTTAAGAAATAATGACAGAAAACTTCCCGATTTGGGGGAAAGATATGGGTATCCACATCTATTAAGCTCAAAGGTCCCAAACAGATTCAATTTAAAGGTAACCTCAGTAAATATAATCAATTACCAGTTGTCAAAGACAAAGAATGAATATTGAGAGTACAAGCAAAATGTGCATCATCAGATACACGGGAACCTAGAGAAGGCTACCAGTGGATTTCTTAGCAGAAACTGTGAAGATCATGTTTCAAAGTGCAAAATGAACAAGGGCACAAACAAAAACATGCCAACAAGAATACCTCATGGTGCAAACTGGCATTCAAAAAGGGGAAAGAAGAGTTTCCTAAGTGAAGGAGTGCATCAGTACCAGGTTTGCCTTATGAGAAACACAGAAGAAAGCTCCTTAAGCTGAAATGGAAGTGTGCTAACTAATAGCACAAAAACATAAAAGTAAATTTGCTGGAAAAGGTAAATATCTTCCTTGATATTCTGCATCAAAGTCACAATAGGATAACTGTAATAGATTCTTTTGACCTAGTTTAAATGCTAAAAGATAAAAATACTCAAATAACTATGTTTTAAATATTTTACTAATGCAATGAAGACATAGTATAAAAGTATGTAAGTTGTGAGATCCACAATATAAGGCATGGGGTCCAAGTTAAGTGTGTAAATGTTTCTTAGGCAACTGAAGTTAAACAGTGCCATATTGAGGAAAATACTGAAACCTTGGGGAGGTAGGGGCTTGGATGAAGGCCTTGAGACATCGAAGGCATGGACCTTCGGGGATCCAGGGACCCCTTGCTCATCCTGTATTTGATATAAGTGATCTTTCTGTGCCTCACATGCCCTGCCTTGGCCACCTGGCATCCTAACCAAAGGCCAAAGCAACAGGATCACTGGATCACTGATGGGAACCTTCAAAATTGGGGGCCAATTAAGTATCTTATAAGTTAAAACCTTGAGCATTTTGTTTTAGTAATGAAAATCTGGCTGATGCAGATGGTATTAGCTTAGAAAAAAATTATTATAAAGCTGGACCTCATGGCACATACCCATAATTCTAGTGGGCTGGAAGCTAAGGCATGAAGATCAGAATGGCTAATAATAATGTATTCTATACTTGGAATTCGTAAATTGAATAGATCTTAGATGTTGTTGCACATGCACACAGGAAATATGTACTCTGAGAGGCTGAGGCAGGAGAATCACAAGTTCAAGCCCAGCCTGGGCAATTTAGTGACTTAGCAAGGCCCTGTTTCAAAGTGAGAAAAATGGAAAATGAAAAGAGAATGGGCTGGGAGTGTAGCTCACTGCAGAGCCCTGGGTTTGTTCCCAGGTCTGCAAAGAAGAGATTATTAAAATTTCTAATATAAGTTTTATTATAACCACAAAGCAAACACCTGGAGTAAACACAAAAGACAAGGGGAAGAGGACCAAAGCACAGGACTGTAAATCTCCTCCACTTTCAAAGGAACACAGCAAGAAGGAGGAGAACAGTGGCTGCAAACCTGCCAGTCCTTACCTGTCAGTAACTACTTAAAATGGAAATAGATATAATCACTCAATCAAAAGAACTCACCAAAAAAAAAATAAAAAAGGAACTCGCTCTTGGAGACTATATTGTAAAGGCAGAAATCGGGCTGAATTCCACAGGAGACCAAAGAACTCTATTTTAAAGTCACAAACAGAGTTTATTAATTTGAAGCTAGCCATCAAACGTCCCCAACTAACAGGTTGGGTGGCGTCGGCCCCTGCTAGCTCTGATTTGGATCTTAAATTGGTTTTGGGTTTCCATGGTTACAAAGTGGGATGTTAAATTTTCTGACCCAGGCGGTCATATAGTTTTCTCTCTTCCTATGGGACCCTGGGTCAGTGGCCAGTCACATGTCTAACCATGATAGATGTTTCTCCCATTATGTTCTATTTGTTTCCCTTTTACAACTTAGACATTCCTTTAGGGTTACAATGTTTACCTAGAGGCAGGAGAAGGGATGAAACTACCCAGGCAGGGTCATGGATATTATCTAGGTCTGCGTGTTCCAGGAAGACATTCCTGGGTAAAGTTTGAGCTCTTACAATGTCCTGGGAGGGTTCCCAAGGCACAGTTTAGGCCTTTACTAAAACTATTTTATCTAAAATAATATGCTACAATTCACCATCCCCTACAATATAAAATTTAAGAGTATAAAACCTTCAAACTATCTAATTAATAATTGGGCAAGTGACTTCCACAGATATTTTTACAAGGAAGACACATGATGGCTGAGTATGAAACATTTCTAGCATCTTTAGTTATCAGGAAAATACAAGTCGAAGCCACACTAAGTATCATCTTCTATCTCTTAGGACAACTACTATCAAAAGGAAGGAGATGACAGTGCTGTGCCCTGTGCAGCCAGTGGGGTCCTGCAAGGGGATGATGGGAGATTATAGAAAAGCTATGGACACACACTAAAAGGAAAGCTGGTGCAGCTGGGACCTGACCTCTCCAATGGAAAGGCAGCAACAACCCAGCACATTCTACATCTTTATTTACACACAGTAAAAAGGGGAGAAGTGCAGGATGGGGTGAAAAGTACAAGGTCTCAGTGTTTTGCTGAGAACACTGAAAGCAAAACATTCTCAGAGCTATCTGTGCTGTAGGTAACAGGAAGGAACATCAAGACCAGACACCTGATGGACTGGCCTTGCTCTAGTCTCACCAACTTGTTCACGTGGCTTGCTCCTGGTGCTCTGTGTTCTCCGCTGGCCTTGCTCTAGCCTCAAATGTGTGGTCCATCTCCAGCTCAGCTGCTCCCCACATGACAGGTTGGTGAGCATATGGAAGAAAAATCCCACTGTCACAGCATTGGTGAGAATATAAACTGCTATAGTCATTATGGGAAGAGGCCTGATATTCCTGAAAACATTGAAAATAGAAATTAGAACTGGGACATGAGCCAGCAATATTACTTCTGGGCATATATCCAAAGGAAATCACATCAGCTTTCTGAAGATACACATACATCCCAGTGTTCACTGCAGTGCTACTCACAAGAGCCAAGATCTGGCAACAGCCTTAGTGCTAATGGATAAATGCAGAAAAATGGTGCTATTTATATACAATGGAATATTACTCTGCCATAAAGAATAAACTTGAGTCATTCGTAGGAAAACAGATGCATCTTGAGACCATACTGTTAACTGAAGTAAATCAGACACATAAGCTTAAATACTGCATGATTTCTCTTCTATGAGAAATCCAAAATATGAATAAAAGAGCAAAATAAAAGATAACAGGAAATAAGGATATAAGTCTTACACAAAAGGGAGGTGGGCCCAGAGATGGAGGGAGGGGCGGAGGAGGAGCAGGGAATGGGAAGGAGAAGGAAAACGCACCGTTTCCACCCCAGCTCCCTGCAGGGCCGGTCACTGGTGTGCACAGAGCACAGGGACCGATACAATAGCCAAACACAACCAAAAGGAAGGAACAGAAACTGGCCTCTGCTTACAGTGGAATACCACTCAACTTTTAAAAAAAGAAGGACTTGCCATTTGTAGCAATGTGAATCAATTTGGAAGACATCATGACCAATGAAATAAGCTAGTCAGAGAATGTCGATGTTATGATTTCACTTATTTGTGGATTGTCACCTAAATCAGACTTAGAAAAGGGGCTGACATGTGGGAGGAAGAAGTGGATAGCTCTCTAGTACAAATTCTTGGTTATACAGCCAGTGAATTCTAAAGATGCACTATAGTACATGGTAACTAGGGCTAATAATCAGAATTTGCAAGCTGAATAGATCTAAAGTGTTAACACACACACACACACACACACACACACACACACACACACACACACACACACACAGTACTTTGAGAGGCTGGGGCAGGTGGATCACAAGTTCAAGCCCAGCCTGGGCAATTTAGTGACTTAGTGAGACCCTGTCTCCAAATTAGAACATTAAAAAAGCTCAGCGTGAAGTCTCTGGGCTCCATCTGTCGTGCCCCAAACAGTAACTAGCTCAGGAAATGGGGGTCAGGCTGATTGTGAGAATGAGCATGCAAGAGTTATTGAATCAAAACATCACTTTCACACCTTGAATCTGTAGAACTTTACATTTGTCAGTTATACGTCCATACGGCTGGTAGTATTGCCTGAAGTCCTCATTCCTTGGGTAAGATGTTTCTTATTGTTGTGAAGTGCTTTTCCTCTGGCTCTCTGCCCTCGTTTCCATCCCTCTTACCACTGCTTGTCCCTTGCCGAAGATGCACAGGAAGTGAAACCAGGGGGCTGAGCAAGCAGGAGCTGTCAGGAGGTGTGGGTTCTGGGATGCGTCCAGCAACCTGTCTGCTCATTTTCAAAAGAAAATACATTCTCAGCAGAGCAGACACTGGTCCTCCTGGAAAAATAAACCAACCTTTGACTGCTATTACAAAACTCACAGATCTTGTCACAGTCAGTTCGATGCTGTTGACAGATCATCAATTAGAGGGTGCCTGTGTGAAGACAAATGTGGGAAGTGATTGGTTTGTAGCTTTTTGGGGGATGACAGTGGTTCTACCAGAGTAAGGGATGAGCTGGAATCCACTGTACTGTCAACACCAGCTCTGAAGCAGTAGCTTTAGATTCCAAGGAGCAGAAATTGACTTGCTAATACTATCATTTCTTTCCTCCAGCCAGTATTTCCAGATCTCAGAAAAGGGCCACAACCAAACCACTTAACACCACACCTTACCCTGATACAGTGCTAGAGTTTGTAGCTAGGAAGCCTGCAACCCAAAGCCTTACAGATTCAAAGGTGGAAATTTTGGGAGGTACTGGATCACAGGGGGTTCCATATTCATAGTGGATTATTTCCCTCATGAGCTCATACCTAAATGTGATGTTGGGAGGTAAAGCCCAATTGGAGGAGGTGGGTCACTGGGTGCATGGTCTGGAGGGTCAATTCCCTCCTCCCTTGATCAAGCTCAGCTTCCAGTACAACCTGCCACAAGCTGGTTTTCCTCTGCCATGCCTCCCTGCCTCAGTGACAGCCAATTATGGACTGAAACCTCTACAAACTTTGAGCCAAAATAAACCTCTCCCCCTTAGAGTTGTGGTTTTCTGGTATTGCGTCTCAGCCATGAGAAAGTTACTAAGATACATGAATACACTTTTATTAATCCCTCTGATTTGTATTAATTCTGTTGGGAGTGCAATGCTACTAGATGTGGCTAGATGCATTCCCGGGACAGGCTGGTGGCTTTGGCATGCCAAAGGAGGGCATTCAGAGTGTACTGGTGATTATCTCACGTATTTCTGTCTCGTATAGTCAGTGAGAAAGAAACACAAAGCTCCTGCTTGTTTCTTTCCATATTGGAGTAGGACTAATGTGGAATTTGCATCACCCACAAATGCACTGTAGATAGCAAGGCATGGAGAGAGGCTGACTTGTGCAACACTGTGTAGAGGTAATGTGGCCTGGCCAAGTTAGGCATTTGTTTTAAGGTTTGGTTTCATCATCTGCAAAACTACCTATTTGGAGATAATAATACTACCTATTTTGCAAAGTATTTAGATTAGTGAAGGTTTGGAGTTTAAAAAAAAACAAATATAAAAAATAAGCTTATCAAGTGATTTCTTATAAATTCTTTGCCCGAAGTTTTACAGAATGAGTCCTGCTGGTTTGTGGGTGGGATGTGCCAGGACTCTCAGTGGGTTCCTGAATCTGTCAACAGCACCAAATTTCACACACTATATATTTCTCTGTGCAGACATGCTTTCATTTATGTTGGGCTGCACCTCAGTTAACTCACTGTGCAGTGGGTCACTGAAAGTTGAATGTGCATTTAGCATATGGTGGTCTCCTGACCATCACTGCTCATGGGCCCAGTATGCTGCAGAGTGTGGGTTGTCCATGGGCAAGGTCTCATGGCCCACTTGCTGCTATGGCCCCCTGCTGCTGCCCTGCATGGAGAAGGGACAGTGTCCTGCATAGTGCTAGCCTGCAATAAAAGACAAACACGCAAAATTTGACACATGTTCTTAAATGGAATATGTATTGCTTTTGCACGATATTAACATTGAAAAATTGTAAGTTAAACCACCTTCAAATTGTAAGTTGAAGGTTGTATGTACATGACTGTCTATGATAAAGTTTCATTTATCAATTAGGCAAAGTAGGGGATGAACAATAACTAATGATAAAATGGAACAATTTTAAAACAATATAGTGCAACAGAAGTTATTTAAAGTCTATGGATTTTTTATTTCTGGAATCACCATTAAGAGCACAAAATCAAAATCACAGAGAGTGAAACTGTGGACAGGGACATTTCAGAACTACAGGCCTGTTTTTTCACAAGGCATCAAGACACAAAGTTCAGGGTGATGTCCACAAGGCCTTGTGATCTCTGGCTCTTCTGCATGCATTACCACCCACAGCTTTTTTCTGTTGCTCTTCACCAGAAAATGAATGTTTCAAACTGTACAATAGATGTTGTATAACTCTAATCATCCTTCAGTGACTCAGTGTCTTGGTTACTTTTCTCTCGTTGCTGAGACAAAATACCCAACACCCAAAATGAAGAAAGGAAAGGTTTATTTAGCTTACAGTTTGTGGCGGTTTCAGTCCATACTTGGCTGATTCTGAGGCAGAGTGGCACATGGCAGAGGGCAAACTGTTCGGGGCAGCAGAGCACAGCAAAAACAACCAGCAAAAGGGAGGAATGGCCGCAAGCAGCCTCCTTTTCTCCCCTACATTGTAAACAGTCTACCCCCACCCAGGGGATGTGTATTTCTCACACAATCTCCATGCCCTCCTCTTCCACAGGCTCAGGATGTTTACAAACTAAGCACGCCAGCTTCCTCCTGAGTCACTCAGCTAAACCTCTAGATTCCCCAAGTTGACACAATGTATCAACCATAACACTCAGCATATCAAAGCTGCTTTAGATCAGAGCCCTGTGATTTCAAAAGGCTGGTTCATTTTAGTTATTTTTGAAGAATCTGAAATAAAGTTGGATATTTGGTGATACATTCTTCTATTATCATGATGACATCTATTAGAAGAAAAATGCATGTCAAAAACTTAGAAATGTAAATTATAGCTTTGTTTTTCTTATTATGCATAAATGAATTTAATTTAGTAAATCATTTATCTTTAAGACAACGTAAAATTAAATTTATATATTAAGGAAGCATATGTAATTGCTTAACTTTAATAATATACAGAGACTCATGTTATTAAGAACACTTTAACTTGAATATACATAAAGTCTTTATAGGACATTTCTGGGGAATGACCTATTTTAATAACTTCGGTCAATGTTACTAAACCTAGCTATCCAGCAAGGTTTAATTAAACCAATCACACAAGTAATTGAATATGTAAATATTTAACTGAATGATATACTTCACACAAGTCCTCTTTGCAGGCTTGGTGACTGCCCGGGGTCCTGTGGGTTCCTCGGAAGCTATCTGTGTGAGTGCGGGTGTGTAGGAAGGACTGCAGCTTAAAACAGACACAAAAGTGCCCTGAAAGCTTGAGCTTGAGTTGGTATTTTTTCTTGAACTGTTTCTGATTCACACCTATTTCTTTTTCAGGGTGTAACTGTAATTTTTAGCATCTCTATATTTAAAAGTGCAAGATAAAAAACCCTAGAATATTATTAAGGACTAAGATGCCCTTTTATAACCCAAACTCTTAGCATTAGTGAATTACAACCTAATTTACAGGACTTTCCACTTCATTTCTGGTTGGGGGGTGACACTTATTTCCAGATGAATGATGGATAAATACTGAGATAGCTTTGTTCTCTACCAGTCCAGATTTCCCTCCTGTGATGTCATCCACAGGCCTCACTGCCCTGGACGAACAGCCCTCACCCCGGAACAAAGATCAGGGTTAGGCTTGCCTTATATTACTCACGCCTTTCCAAACACCTTTTACCGCATCTTATGAAGTGCGTGAGCGGTGAGTGATTTTCATAACCCGAAGCCCTCCTCCAGAATCATCTCACGAGGCAGTTTTGAGCCTTCCTGTGCTAACCCTCATCTACCCACCCGAAAAGCTCCGTGGGGAGAAGCAGAGCTGGAAAGAGTGAGTGCTGAGGGGAGAGGCTGCTTTCTCAAAGCTGCAGCTGAGATCCTTCCGCCTCAGTGGCTGTGCAGGAAAGGCTGGGGCACCTCTTTTCTTCCTTCTTGATGCTCTTATGGTGCCTACTGCTAACATTTGAAAAGCAATATCATATATGATTTGGCCATTAAAACTCTCCTATGGTGCTAAATGGATGGGCATGATAGTACTAATCTTATTTTTGAACTGAGAGCTTTTGAGTGCATTCTGCATAGTAGCTACAGCTACAGCCTGCAATACCCTTTGTTTTGGTAGCTTTGCTCTGTAGGCAGCATGATATCTGTTGAAAAGTCATTCCCTTTTAAATAACATATGTTGGAGCCTTCTGCAGCTTGGTCCAAAGGCAGTAGAGATAAGAAGCAAGTGTCACACAGATTCTAAATTGTGTTTTTGTAAGGTCCAGGGAGACTTGACTCTCACTATCAGTAGGCAGAGATAAATATGGTGCCTAGTCATCCTTGACAAAAACCACTTAACTATTATTAAGTCTTGGTTGCTCTTCTGTGAAATGGTACCCAACCTGTACAATTAATGAGCATGTTTAAAAAATGACCAATTTGAAGAACTGAGCCATTGTATTACAAATGTAAATTAATTACTATTTCTTAACGTGATTAAAATATTTTGAGCCTTCTGGAAATGTCTCAATTTTCTTGGAGCTAGTAATGAACTTGAAAAGCCTCTTTCCCCCTTTTATATTTCTTTTTCAGTTTGCAAGCTGGAATTCATTTCATATTTAGAATGCTTGGCAACCTAAGAAATAACCTTCATGATGCTTCTTATTCACCTTCCCAGTGTTAAAATATAGCAGACTGATTAAAGAGAGAAGACATGAATAAAATGACATTGAGTTTTAATCACTTCAGGTTCATCTAAGAGAGATAGCTGAAAACTGAAAAGGAATTATATTTAAGTCAGGGAAATGCCAGGGTTGTCTAAAAGGATGGCTGAACTCATCCAGTCAGAGGGAGGGACTGGCAGAATTTGGGAGGAAGAATGCAAATTTCACTCTGCTTTCTTATACAACTGTTTAGACCTTTGAAGTCCAGAAAAGCTTGACAGTGTTTTTGAGGTTAACGTACTAAGAATAAAATGTGTGTGAAAACCAAAGAAATCTTACTGGGCTAGAACTCTCTAGCATTTGACTGAACCAAAGAATGGTCCCCGAGGGGGCCTTTCCTGGGGGAAGAGATAGCTGAAATGGGCCCTCTCCACTGGACACAGCAGTGAGGTGAATTTCAAGTGACAGTGTGTTGATGCAGAGCCCTGGGCTATTGGTCGGTGTGAAGCTGTACGTTTCCCCATGTCATTTCATTTATTCCTTCAAGGACACTGATGTATTTACCAGAATGAAGTGTACAGTGATTCTAACTGCTCATCAGCATGTTCACATTCCTGAGCATAGCAGCGGACTCCCCAGTGCAAACCAGCCTGCTTTACCTTTCACCCCTCTTGTTTAAACAGTCAATAATTTCCCTTGCACAGTATCTATTGTACCTTTTGGATCTTAGTTCCTCTTTCAGGTTCTCACACTAGGGAGACAATATGAGGTTTACACATGAGGGTCTGATTTGTTTCACTAGTAAGTGCGGTCTCTAGTTGCACCCATTTACCTATAAAAGCCTTGAGTTTAAGTTTCTTTGTAGCTGAGTAACACTCCATTGTATAAAAATGTATCTTTTCTATCCATTCCTCAGTTGATGGGCATTTAGGTTGTTTCCAAGATTTAGCTGTTTTTATTGGCTTTTTAAATTGTTTAAAAAATTCAATAATTTAGCTACCCATCAAACAGACTCCCCGGTGGGGAGGGCAGGTGGGGGCAGGGACATAGTAGAAAACCGGTTCTTGTTTTAGCGTTAACAACACCTACCAATCCTTCCAGGATTACGTATTACCTGTCACTCTCCTCTCCTGCTTTCATCCTCTTATCCTTCGGAAAAGAAAATAAGTAACATTTGTTCCCTTCTCATGCTTCTGATCTTTTTATTTGTTCCTATTCTTTACAGCTAATCACTGTCCATTTTTTTTTTTTTTTCCGGGACCGGGGATCGAACTCAGGGCCGTAGTGCTTAGCGGCAAGTCACTGTCCATTTTTATAGTAAGTCTGTGAGTCTGTTATTCCTGATCTAAAATAGTAGGCTTATGAAGACCAAAGCCCTCATGTTTTCTGCCAGGTAGGTCCAACCTGTGTCCTATCGTTGTATTCCACCTTTAAAAATGTTTGAATAAAACATAAAAGTAAAGGAAGCTTTGTTACTTATATACATTAAGTTTATTACATATTTTACATGCAGCCAAGACATTTCCTCTTCCCTCATAAAGGAAAGAAGAAAAGAG
>PVLD010010454.1:0-25495 GCA_004027595.1 Dinomys branickii | reverse complement strand
GGACTTTATGTTCAAGGTGAAACGAATTGGTTGAAGAAGTTTTAAATTCCTAAATGACACCATTCATGGTGTGAACAGTGGGTCTTGGTGTCTGAAGACTGAGATAGTCACTCCAGTTTGAATGCTGTTGAGGTCAGATTAAACATAAACAGTAGAAAGGTGGGAGAAAGGGGAGGCAGAGCGCACTGCCTCTCTCAGGCGTGGCAGGCCAGCCGTGGGCGGGAGTGGACCTTGGGAAAGTCAGGGAACAAGAGCAAGCTGCTGCGAGCGCCTCACTGGGGTAGGAGATGCTGTGCGGTGGGCTGGGAGCCCAGGGCGAGCGTCTTGGAAGCAGCGTGTAACGTCTAGGAAAACACCCAGGGAGGATTCCCAGGAGGAGCAACCCTGGAGTAGCAGTACTTCACAGAGCCTGCCTCTGTCCCATCCCTCCTGGCCTCACGGTAGCTGTGGCGTGCGGTGAGGGGGTCCTGAAGACCCGGAGCGGCCGACCACGCCTGAACACCCGACCTCGTGTTATTGGTGCGGTGGGCCGGAGCCCCCCGCCTTTCCAGCAGCTGCGTGATCAGCGGGAACGAAGTGGTGCTGACCAATCCTTCCTCCATGGCAGGACGCGGTGTGCCTTTACAGATCATGTCTGCAGCCCTCTGGATGTTTCCGAGAAGCCTTTCGGTACGGAGACCCAGTGGGACCAGGCCGTGTGATTATCACCAAGGGCTTCTAGGACTGTCAGACATAGCCCAAATCCAGACAGAACTGATTCCCCAGCTCAAGCTTGCTCCGGATGTGGCCTGCCCTGTCCCAGTGCCCTTCATGTCCTCGCTGAGGGTGGAGGAGGGAGGGCTTGGATTTTTTCTAGCTTTCCGATCTGGTGGAGTTGTAGCATGTTCTCATTTAACACACAGTCTAGAAATCAGGTTTGTAGTGGCTGAATCTTGTCCATGTCAGCTCTGCTCTGCCTTCATTGTCCTTTGATAAAAAAGTCCCCCTCATACCCAAGTGGGACACAGTTTCCTACAGTAGCAACCTGTGTGCTCTGGGAAGCTGATCCGACCTCCATTAGGGGTGTTTGTTTTTACCACCTATCTGCCTTCAACAAATGCAAGAACCACCTCAGATATTTTTGTGACAGCTCCAAGACACTGTCAATTTGCAGCTGACTTTGGTCTTGTCATTAGGCTATCTCATTGGAATAGCTAACACTTAGTCAAAGAAAAGAGTTAGGCGTGCTGGAAAAATAACTGGCCCTGGCTTTTCAGTCACTGAGAGGATGTAGCTTAGTCAAATAGTTACATTAGAACAAAACATGAAAATACGGGAAATGCAGGGTGATGACACTGATAGACCAATCATGGTAATTATTGCCAATCAGTGAAAAGTAAGCTATTTTTAAAGACAAGATAACAGAGCAGATAGTCAATCAATTCCAAGTGGATGGTGGCTGACATCACTTTTTCTTTCCTTGTGGGATGGCTAACAAATAACACAGGCAGTTTCCCCTCCAGTGGCCTTTAGGTCATTAATGAACCATGTTTTATAGAAATTAGTATGCTTAGGAACCATCTGGATTTAGAACCAGAATAAGAAGAACAAAACTAAAAGTTGGTTCAGAAAGGAATTTAGGGACCGTGGAACAATCTCGGGGGATTCAGAATGTATCACAAGCTTCATTACAGTGCTGCAAAAGGTTTTCACTGCTGTTGCCAACAGGTAAAAAGAACTTCATGTTTTTAGGTGCTCGGAACCTCAAAAGAAAGTGTGGCTTCAAGGGTAACTGTTTCCTCTCATTAGCTGGTTCTGCCCTTTTTACAGGGTAAGTGTACTTCAGCTCTAGAGCAGTTGGATTATTCTAGCAGATTCCAGAGAATTCTAAATAATGTCAGATATACTTGATAAAAGCACGTGCACATTAAGGTGCAGTGCATTTAGCTGGTGGTTACCATTTGCTGTCTGATGATGTTTCCAACTTGTGCAATGTGGCTCTTGAGATACTGGTGTTGTCAATGATATTAACATCATTTCACACAGCATCGGTGGTATTTCCTTGTAATGAATGTAGGGGTAGCACTTATTAATTTAAACGCTTTGGCAATAAATTCTAGACAAATTGGGGGCTGAAATCTATAATTACAGGAAGGGGACTCTACCTACACTGGGCCAGAACGATGTAATTTGGTGAAAAACTCAAATATTATTTAATTGGAAATTAGCTATATTTTCTTTTTTTTTTTTTGGTGGTACTGGGGATCGAACTCAGGACCCTGCGCTTGCTAGGCAAGCGCTTATTCCACTGAGCTATATCCCCAGCCCTATATTTTCAATTACCACTCTAACAAATTACCACAGAGTTAGCACTTTAAGATCACCTAGTTTTTCATTGTCTCCTTTTCCATGGGTTGGATTCCAGCATAGTGTGGCCCTACTGGGCTCTGCAAGCAGTGGGGGGCCAAACCTGCTAGCAGAGCAGCTCTGGCTATTGGCAGAACTCAGTTCCCTGATTACAGAACAAAAGCACCCTCTCCTTGCAGGTGGTCAGATGGGAGGTTCCCAGCTCAGAGAGGCCCCACCCTCCTTAAGTACATGGCCCCTAACCTCCACATCTAGCAGCCGCGGGTAGGTTCTTCCTGCACGGCAAGTCTTCCGGACGTTCTTCTGCCCGCCTTTGTCTCCTTCCTCCTCTCCAGACTGCTGGTCAGCAGCTAAGGGGGTGAGTCCGGCCCACCTCACGATTCCAGCTAGGTGATCGGTCGCCTTAGCTCCTTCCAAAAATTCCCTTTACAACAGCACCCACACTGGCCTTTGGTGGAATAACCAAGGCCTGGGAAGGTAGAGGGACATGTTCAAAAGCTAAGACTAGCAATTTCAGTTGTATTAGAGTGACAGTGGGAAGGTACAAGGAAATCTTCACAGAGAATCTAGTTTTATTAATCTGTATTTATTATACATGTTAATGAGTCACAGTACAATATTTTCATACATGCCTTCAGCATCCATTGATCACATCCAGTGCCCTGTTCCCAACCCAAAGCACAGCTCTTACAGTCTCCACTGCTGCGCCCCTCTCACGCCAGTGCCCTTCAGCTCTGCATGCCAAGCTTCCACAACCTGCTTATTGTGCTGAACATCCTGCTCTCCAGGTCTGTGTCTTTTATCCCCAGTGGCAGGACTTTGCTTTTTCATTGTGGAATAGTATTCCACAGGGCATGTGTACTTCATTTTCTTTAGCCCATCATTTACTGATGGCTACTTAAGCTGGTTATGTGGAGCAGTGCAGTAACACGGGCTTGTGGTATCTCCGTGCTGACTTCATTTTCTTCTGATGCGAGTGGGGTGGCTGTATCAAATAGTGATTCTATTTTTAGTTTTTTAAGGCAGTGCCATACTGTTCTCAGTAACAACTGTATTGATTTGCATTTCCACTAACAGTATATGAAAGTTCTTTTTTCTCCACATAGTTGCCAGCATTTATTAAAAATTTAAGTTTTGAAGAAATACATAACTTCATACTCTTTTGTAAGTAGGGAAACTGATAAAGAAAAAATCACCTTAACACCTTAAAGTATGTCTCTATTTCCACCATCCATCCTGCACTAAATTGTAGCAGATGGTAGTTTACAACCTGGCTGACATTTCCACGACTAAAGAAATTGGCCATGTTGCAATTTTATACAAGTGATAATGTGGTTTGATCAGCCCAAAATGTTAGGACAGAATGGTCTGCAAAGATCAGTACTTTGACCTGTGTATGAATCTATGGAAAGTATGTAAAAATAAAATAATTTTTGTAAGCAAGAAATAAAAACAACAAAATGGGAAAGAAGACAGCAAATGGAAAGAGTCCCGGGGCGGTGCTACCGACGGGCATGCAGACGCCTGTGCTACGGTGTCGGCCCTTCAGGCTCTGGCAGAGCATCCCCTCTCTCCTGACCTCACAGCTGCGCAGTGGGAAGGAGCTTGGAGGTGGTTTTCGTGCCTGGCGGGTGACCTGCTTTGGGAAGATAAAGACAGTCTCTCTTGGGGATACTCCCTGCGTGCTGCATCACATGTTCCTTAAAGAGCTCTTGGGCTGCAACTGCTTGTGCTTTTGCAGAATTGATTTTTTTCTTCTGAATCTTACAGCTAGTAGTCTGCCCTTTTTCTGTATGTCACTTTTAGCAGTGACTGTCACTTGCTGTCCCGTTGCTCTTTCATCTCTGCTGCTATGTCTTCCTCCTGACATGTCTACTTTTTGCTGTTATTTTTCTTCTCCTTGCCACGCCCTTCTCACTATCTGTTCCTTCTCATCGTAGTGAGCATCTCTTATCCCATGAGCAGTGTTTGAGTGTGCAGGTTGGCCTTGCTGTCTCCACTTCCCATTTCCCAGTTTGCAATTCCACCTTCCAATCTCTGCCTACTCTCCTGCTTTCCCCAAGCAGCCCACGGTGTTCAAGTTGCCAAATAAGGTGGACATTTTCCATGCTATCTTTCTAAGATGCTCTGCTATGAATAGATTTTCCTTTCATCCCTTGAACGTGGACATTTGCTTGGGTTCTCTGTTATCATTTGTAACTGCTGTTGTGACCCTCTAGGTTCTCCCCTACTGGGCTCATTATGAGTGGATGGTATTTCACTGACCACGTCTGTGGCCATCATTTTCAAGTTGGCATCTCCACGTGGCACTGTCTGCCCTCAGGTTCTGTATGAATGCATCTCATTCTCTGCTTGTGATCCCACTTGTCACAGGTTGGGGTCTATACAAGTGACTACAAAGAATTAGGTGTACAAAACAGTAATTGTACAACACAACCCTGAGAGGAAGAAGGCTTTAACAGAAATGTTGGAGCACAGTGTAGATCCAATGTGGCTGCAGCAACTCTGTGGGCTGCTCCTCAGTGGTTCCCATTCAGCACTGCTGCCTGGCTCTCAGGGGCCGGATGGATTCCTCTCCCTTGCTGCACACAACAGCTGCAGAAAGTGTGGTCCTCGAGCCTCCTAAGCCTAGGAGGTGCTGGCTCTTTCTTCTCAGGACAGTCTGGGTGGCACATGTCTACGCCACGCTAGCCCCATCTCAGCCCTCAGTAACTCCACTTCAAACACTCCTGATGTCCTCTGACAGCCTTGCTGCCCTGGGTGGGATTTACTGAAATCTGATTAATTTATTAATTCATCTAAAATGTATTGGATGCCTATCAAATGCTGAATTCTGTTCTTCACACAGGGGACCCATCAGTTAACATTCTGTACTATAAAGGAAATTATATTTTAAACACATAACCAGACATACTGTGTTTAAGGAGGCTGTAACTTCCTTTTCCATCTATTTCCATGGCGAACTTCAGCTGGTGCCAGTCTCCCACCTGCTCTGTGGTGGGCTTTGCTTTGCTCCTCCTCTGTAGCCCCACACAGAGGCAGCCGCTGCCACAGCGTTGTCTGCTCAGCAGGCTTTGGAGAAATCTATGAAGCATTTAGGATTTGCAGAGGATCAGAAGGGGAGGGCCATTGGCAGGATGATTTAGTAGAATCTCAAAATGCCACTCTATAATTGGGTTTATCAGCAGCAAAATCAACATTTAGAAATCCACTGATCTCTTTCCTATGCTTTAACCTTCAATTAATCACAACATGTGAGGCTAAGAAAAGAGTATTGCATGATAAACGCCTCAAGATCCATCGCAGGCACTTCAGGTGGAGAAATGTGCTATGGAAAAGAAAAAAAGCACTGAAGGGGTAACAAGACAAGGCTGCTCTGCACAGGGATGTCAGGAGTCACCTCTCTGAGGAGGTGATGGCTTTTGACTGGAAATCTGCTTGAGGTGACCCAGATTTCAAGAATACCTGGGTGTCGGTGCCCCTCCCTTGGCCTCCTCTGTCTTGGGCTTTGTCCCTATAAGGAGCGCTCATTCTACATCCCTTTTTTCACATCACAATGACAAAGATCACAGCCAACACTGACAAGTTCTGCTGCCACTCTGGAGCTGTGTGGACGTTCACGCAGCGCGTTCCCTTGAGCAGCCCCACTATCTTCCATCCATTCCACTCATCACTTCTCCTGAGCTGGATTCCTTCCCGCGGTAATGGTGAGGCTGTAAACTTTCTAGCTTTAGTTGAGGGTCTTTCCCTCAACTAAAGCTAGAAAGTAACTGACAGTAAAACCCTAACATTTTGAGTATGGCGTGGGGCAAGTCTTAGCTTCTAACCATTTCCAAGTTTAAAAGACATTGCCTTTTATCTTTATAATAAGTCTTTCTGGTGGATAATTATCTGTTCTGTAAGTTTTCATTCTACTTCAATATTAGTTCATAAATTACCTGGTATGTCACATGGGAGGCCTAAAATTGAACTTTGTGCCATCAAGTCCCTATCCAGGCATGGTAGCTAACGCTCTTGAGACAGAGGACTTGCTGGTATACAGGAATTTCAGAGATAGAGCTGGAGAATTTGGGAAAAGCAGCACAATCCCGGCCTCCTTTGATGTTATCCCCCAGCTAGGGAAATTTAAGGCTGTGGAGACCCCTCCAAACACAGTTTGGAGCAGCAAGTTCAGCTCAGTCCTGAGCCACCATGCGGAGAGCTGCTTCCCACTTCACTGTCCCACAGCCAAGACCCTGCTGCTCTCCAGAAGTCTTGCATCTGCCTTTGGTAGGTGGGAGGTATAGAGTTCTCCAAGAGGACTTGAAGGAGGCGTGGAAAGCACACGTAAAGCATCGCCCATGCCTCTTGCGTGTATTCTTTCCCTGAGAAACCATGCTTATGGCCACGAGCTGCATCTTCCCGCAGTGGGCCAGAACGTCGGTGGGGTCTGCCTCTCCTGTTCATCTTCTCCACTGGCAGATTTCTCTCTAAAGAGCCCCCGTGTGCCCACCCCATTTCCCTTCCTGGCTGCGCATTGTGCGTCATAGGCTTGATCTACTTATGAGTGAATTTCATGAAGTACAGTAGAAGTATGCTTTCTCAGAGCCACTCTCTTCCTCCAAACAATCTTTTTGTTCACAGGGTTTGGTTCCTTATGGTCACAGATGCTATGGTTGTGAGCGTTTCATAGTGTGGGGGAGAATGATCCATGCACAAGTTTTTCTGTGTCAAATTTAAGGGACTCAGGAATTGTTAGGAGGTGAAAGACTTAATGGTAGATCCCACTGCTTAGGGTCTTGCTTAACATGAATTCGATCTTAGAAGACCTGGTAGATACCAATTCCAGCTTTTCAAGTTTGAACTACAGCTTCTAGTACTAACTTTGGTTCAGTCTGTTGTCAGCAGACATTGCTTGTCTGCCTTCTTCAAAAACAGCCTTTGTTCTGATGCAAGGTGACTCTTTTGTGCCTTTTGGAAATTTTTGTGGTCTGTGAACATTCTGTTGTGTCTTTCTGTCAGCTCACAAGTTCCACAGAAGCCAGATTGTTGAGCCACTTTCTATAGTGGTTTGCCATAGTCATTCTCTCAGAACATCCCTGTGCTTAAAATTTGTGCAAAATCTGTCATCCTCCCCCTTGAAATATAGCAGAAATTTACTGGAAGAGTTCCAGCAACTTTCCACATTGGAGGATGCAAATAGTATATACTGAGGGTGATGGCGATGGCTATATATCTGGATGCCTTTGATTACTGTCTTAGTCATCATCATTTGAGGTCACTAAAATTGTGATGTTCTTACATCTGTCATGTACACGTGACAATGCTATTTTATTTTCTGTTATGGTTTCACACAATTTATGAAAGAATCATTAACTTTAACCTTTTGTCATGGATAAATTACCGTAAGAGGAACCTCAGAATAATGAAACTCTTACAAACATGCACTTATATATGTGTGCAGACACACACATTCACACACTCGCACAAATGTCATCAGCTGACACATTCAGCTTCATTCAGATGTCTCCTGGCATCCCAGGGTCCCTCAATTATGTACCAATTTCTGATTGAAATAATGCTCTGAGATTTGTACTCACATAATTACGTCTCTATCATGCCGAAAGTGTTCTTGCAAGCAGTGCCATCGCCTCCCTTTCAGACATATCACTGTGAAGAGTTGCATGGACATTCCTATAGTATAAATCAAACTTGATTCACACTTCCTTTTAAGCTCTGGAA
Organism: Dinomys branickii; assembly: GCA_004027595.1. Taxonomy (NCBI): domain Eukaryota; kingdom Metazoa; phylum Chordata; class Mammalia; order Rodentia; family Dinomyidae; genus Dinomys; species Dinomys branickii. Next base: position 17,428 of record PVLD010010454.1, on the reverse strand, counting down.
ACACGATTTATAAGGTGTGATAGGCATTTTCTCTCTATGGAATGAATTTTCTTTTTCACATTTCAGAATGAGTGTAATATGTCTTCAGCCAATTTGAATCTGTCCTGGCCTCTGTCAGATTAGATGATATTTTTCATTAGTTTTTGGTGTCAGCTAAGAGGCACTGTCCACAGATAACCACCAAGGTGGGCTTGGGCTGTTCTTAATTTTCCCATGACTTACTGAGTGTTTGCTTCTACTTGTTGGGTAAAGATCACCTCTCATCCAAAATTTATGAGTTAAAATTTATAAACAAAATGTTAAATGATAAAATTGTAGTCTGTTAGTAAATAATTAATTGAACACATCTTTCTTTTGTTCCAACACCTTTAAATTTCCAAATATGAGAAATAGAAGTGGTAATTGGAAGTGAAAACACCAGGCATTCTCTAAAATAAACATCTGGGATGTTTAAGAGTATAGGGAGGTGAAAGGATGAGGACTTGTGGAGGTCCCGTTCTGGAAATCACTTGTCCTGTAATTTGACCAGTGTTCTTTTCACATCGGCTTAACTTTTACTCATGTGTCACACAGTTCCACCTTCTGCTTGCTCTTTATTTTGTCTCTGCTCCACCAGGTTATAAGCTCCTGGAAGGTGGGGTGATAGCTACAACTTCTTTATTTTCCCTCAACGCTGCTTTACATATAGGCTAGGATCTAACAGATATTTACAATGATTGATTAATTGATCTTTCCTTTGTCAAGCAGATAGCCTGTCCTTGATGAGGGGTTAAAGAAAATCCATTTGGAAGCAAGTGTGCACATCTGACTCAAGCAGGGAAAGCACATGAAGTCCGGGGTGAGTCGTCTATCCATCATGACCATGGTTAGGACCGGCTTCTCACAGAGCCATAAGTGTTGGACATAGTGTGTACTAAGTGGGTGACAGGCAGAACAAATGATCAATGAGGTGACGACGGTGGTAGATGGGAATCTGACTGGAAACATACTACCCCAGTCTTTCAACGCCCTCAGCCACCCCAGGATGGATGGCTTGAAGTCATATCAAGTTCAGGCTCCTGATGAATTGATACTTTTGCATTTGGTGCAGTAACGAGCCCCTGGTGATTTGTTCCTTCCTGTATAATCTTGTTAAGCTTTGTCTTTCTGTGTCAGGCTGTTCCCAGTGTCTGCCAAGCCATGATGACATTCCAAAGTAGAGTCTAAACCAATTGAATGCCCAGAAATATTGCTATCAAGAGACATAACTGAGGGCTGAGCACCATGACCTATATTTGTATAGGATTTTTCCAGTGCTGGCCACTTGTCTATTGTATTTTGTGGTTAAATGGCATGAAATGGTGTGGGAGGAAAAGTTTTATTTTCTCCTCCATAGTGGAGATAAGCCTGTAATACCACACTTCCAAATTCCATGCACCTTCTCTTTTTCTTGCTGTTTAAATATTTATACCTAAGATTCTAAAGTAAATTAAACATCAGTATACTTCAAGGTTTAGAATCTATTTATAAGAACATTAATAAATGTGAAGGTGAAAAATGAATTTAAACATTTTTTGGTAGAAAAACTACTTACACCGTTTTGTTTTGTGCAGGCAGAATCAATTTCAGTTTGCTACAGTTTGAACGCCTGAAATGTAAGAGTGAAATTCATTTCAGAAGTGGGAAGCGACAGTCAAACACATACTGCCTTGCTTTTTATTAGTTTACCTCAATTGTACTCACTCTTAAAAATATAATGTCCATGTTTTCCATCACCTCATCCCCTCACCCCCTTCAGAAGAGAAAACTATGAAAGCATCTCTTGTTTTATTTGGTACATTTTAGATATAGTCGCTATTTTAATTTTACATTTAAAGGATAAGTGTCGAGATGAGAATAACGGACTTTATTTTAACAAAATAATTCAAATTTTAAATTAAAGGATAACATCTTGAACCAAACATCTGGCACTTCGGGTGCATCTTCAGTATGTCGATCCTTTGTGTATTTATTCACAAATGCTTGTTGACCTAACTCTTGGAAATGTAAACAAGGCAAGATTCCTGCCCAGATTGCTCAGAACACTAAGTACAAATAACTGCTGTTGTGTGTAAGTTCAGAGGCAGACAAGACTGCACAGAGGCAAGTATGCCTTGATAGAAAACTGGATAAAGACAAAGAGAAAATCAAAAAATCAAGACCGGTGTCTATTAGCCTGCTGTGCATTGCTACAACAAAAACCTCCACTGATGTTACAAAGTTTTATTTCACTCACAGTCTGAAGGCTTGTTTCTGCTGAGGTTTGTGCTGGTGAATGGCCCAAGCTGAAGCGTGTCCGGGATGACAAACATCTGCTGAGAGGCTGGATGGGGCCAAACTCAGCCTTGCATAGCAACCCTCTTGGGGGCATAATTGGACTAGCCAGCCAGGGACTGCACTCTTGAAGCCATGAACCAAATTTAACCTCTCCTCCTTTACTTTTTAAAAATTAAAAAAAATTAAGTTTCCTAGTACAATTTACATATACATAATGATCACATGCATCATAGGGAATTTGTACCTGTGCATGATAGATCTTGATTCCTCTTTCCCCCCATTCCCCTCCGCTCCTTTCAACCCCCTTCCCTTCCTTATTTACAAAAGCTTTGTTACCATTTTACCCTTTTTTCTTTTCCCTTCCTTTCTTTCCCCCTCCCCTTCCCTTTTCCCCTCCCCTTTTGAACAATTTCTTCCTGTTTCACAATATCATACATCTTGGTCCTTACTTACACTTTTGGTTTCTCACATCAGAGAAGCAATGCAATATTTACACATGTGTGTCTGGTTTATTTCACTTAAGAGTATGTTCTCAAGGACCACCTATTTACCTAGAAATGTCTCAAGTTTATCCTTCTTTTATATAAAAACCTCTCCTCCTTTAAATTAAGAGTATCAGGCATTTTGTCATAGCAAGCTTACTAATACTCCACAACCTCAGCATCTTCCATTAGGACCAATCTTCCAGGGTTCCATCCCTCTCCCCGCAGCACCACCCTGAGGTTGAACTTCCATCACCATGGGTCCTTAGGGACATTTGAACCAGTCATAAAACATAGCAAGACACAGTTAATTTTTTTAAATTTGCAACTGTTAAAGAAAATTTTGATAACTGTCTTAGTTATTTTTCTTCTTGCTGAGACAAAATATCTGACACCCAGAGTTAAAGGAGGAAAGATTTATGTAGCTCACACTGTGTAGTGGCTACAGACAATAGTCAGCTGGCTCTAAGGCAGACAGGTGTTGCAGAGGAGAAACAGGTCATAATGAGCAGAAGGTAGCAAAGCAAGCACGGGACCTTGGCATCATCTTTCTGCCCCTGTGTTTCACCCAGGTTACTCGGGTGAGCAGCCCTCACACCCTTATCCTTAGGCCCTCAATCCTGAGATTGCACCACAAGTTGATCCCAGTGTCACACACTCTAGATCCAGCCACCTCTGTGAAGCCCCCTCTGCGACTGCAAGGGGCTTTGGGGGGCATCGAGACACAAGCCTGAGCCAGGAGGGCGGTTCATGACTCCAGAGCAGGATAGGTAGGCTCCAGGCCCTCAGACCTGCTTAGTTCCAGAAAGCTGCAGGATGTGGACTTGGGAACAGGCTCCAGGTGTTCTGTCCAGAGCTTTAGCCTGAGAACATCAGTGAGGTACTGGACTAGGTTGCTGGCCCTCAGTTCCCAGGCATGATCACTGCAGCCCCAGATGCAAGCTCAGAGGGCAGGCATGGTTCTGGCTCTTGCTGGGCCTTTCAGGCCCAGGTACCACCTTGCTCTGGCTGAGGGAAGCAGTGCTCTCCTTCTACCCAAGGCATTGCTGCTGGGCATTGCCAGATCCCCTGAGGGCGACACCTCTGATGCTTGGGTCTACACTACTGAGTGCATCTGTGGCCCTGATTTGTGGCCTGGGCCTGACCTACTGGCCTGCACCCCTCCCAGGGTACTGCAGAGGGTGGACTGCATCTGTCAAGTGAGGGGTCATAGCGGGTGGCGTAGACCTTTCCTCTGGCCACTAGCAACTCAGACGGACAGTAAAGGAAGCCCCTTGCAGTGGAAACGTTCAGATGGAAGTCAGATCTGGCCCTAATAAGTTCTGCTTTAAATATGTGTAGGTGATCACCGTGGAGACTGTTACACCCTGCAAGAGGCTGTGCCAGCTTCTTAACCAGGACCCCCCACATGACAGGAGTTCCAGTGGGACACTAGGCCCCTTAGCCCTTCTCGTCCTTGTCCTATGACGCTGGCTGAACCTCTGTCCTGTGAGAGTGCTTTTAATTTCTTGTCACCGTGCAGGCTTTTTCTTCTATCCCTAGTAGTCTTTCTCCCTTGGTAAACTCCTACTTACCCTACAAAACCCAGTTCAAATATTATGCCCTTTGGTTTAATTGTTTTCTTCACCTAGGGCTTCAACTCTGTTGGCTCTGTTATTTCTCCAGAGTAGCAGAGTAACACGTTGACAGGGAAGTAGAAATCGGTAACACAGGAAATGGAAATTGCCCCTTAGTAAGGCTGTGTGTCTCTTTAGAAGATGCACACTGTGTGACTTATCATTTTGTCCTCAGCCCTTTTGGTTGTTAAATAGCATTTATCAATGAAATAAGTACATTTTTTAGTATATTGACATTATTTTGGTGTGCAACTCACAAACTAATGTCATCTTCCAAATGGTAGCATCTGGTAAGTGGCCGCTGTCCGTGGTCATCACCATGGCTGTGTGTTTGAGTTTCCTGCAGACCAGGAGAGCTGGAAGGGTGGTAGCACAGTTTTAAACCTGAACATTGCAGACGTCGTGACCCTTCCTGGATCAGTGAGTGACTGGCACCAGGCTTTGTCTTGCCTCTTACACTCTGCTGTGTCTGGGAAAGCAGACTTTTCATTCTCACTCTTGTGTAGACTCCATCACAGTGGATCAATATGTTTTCTTAATAAAACCTGCATAATACCGACACCAACAGCTATTGCCTTTGCCTTTTCTTTGATCTAATAAAATGTGTGGTAACATCGGTTTATCAACTTTGAATTTACCACACAGAATTTAATTAGCCAGCAATGATCTGTAGTTTTGATTATCTTACCAGCTTATTTTCCACCAAATTCATGCTTAAACGTGTCCCTCTACCTCAGAGTGTATCTTACAGTTATCTCTGCTATATTTCTGTACAACCTGAGAAAATTGGACCCCTGCTCTTTTGCCGAGTCGTCTTTACATGGAGCTATTTCCAAATGTAGATTCCTGGCTTCCTTTTATCTTGCTGTCCTTTATTCAAATTCAATACATTTGTTTATTTATTAAGCAACAGTAATATCTTTTATCTGTCATTTAAAGGTGTGATTTTTGATGCAGTTTTACTATTAAGGTTTCAAAGTTTATTTACAAAAGTAAAGACAGCTGTTCACTCCAGGGAGCATGCAGTTAGGGAACCAGTTTGAAATTTGGTCTCCTCAGTCTCTCTTACCACTGCCGGGAAGAACCAGATGCTTTCTGGAGGAAACCCTGTCTTGCTCTCCCAGAAGCTCCAAGACCATGATGAGGTCATTACATGGACCTGTTCTTGATTATTCCCTCTATGTAATGGATTTACTATGTTGGCGAGGTGACTCTTTTTTACATCACACTAAATTCACTGCCATTTTTCCCTCTCTCTCTTGGGTCATGTGGTGTCCTGTCCCAGGCCACGGACCTGTCATCTGTGAGCATCACTCCTGCGAGCACATTCCTTCAGCTCTGCAGCCTAACGCAGGGCAGAGTGGGCTTTACCTCCCATAGCTGTCAGGAGGATTCCATGAGTCCTTATAGAACAAGCACTTTATTGAATGTGAATGTAATATTTTATTGGTACCAGGAATTGAACTCTGGACCTTGTACTTGCCAGGAAGGCGCTTGTACTATATCCCCGGCCCCAAGCACTTACTCACAGCCCTGGTCTGCGGGGATTCCTCTTGCTCTCTCCTAACTAGCTGCTGATTACTGATTGCTCTAATGACAGATTTACTCAGAAGCAGCAAATTCACAGGTCTATATTCTAGCTGGGAAGAACTTTGACGGGGGAAGAGGAACGTGGCAGGGAGGTGGCTTATCGAGTTCCCTGCCCCACTGTCAGCAGTGGTGCTTCTGAGGACTGAGGATCTGAGGCAGGGCCTCCAGGAGGCAGCTCTGTCCTTGCAATGAAATCACAGACTCCAGGGCACCCAAAGGAGGCAACCCTGATCTGCTGCACCCTGCTGATGCTCTGAGCTTTTATCCCGCATCTCAGATATCGCCTCCCTTTCTTTTCCTTTTAAAGGTGATAAAAACTTCAAAGACCTTTTAGAGCTATAGATTTAGGCTGCAAATCCATTCATTTCAACCTCTGTGTTTTGAAATTTAAAAAGACAATTATAGCATCATAACTGCAGGGTCTTCAGGTTTTCCCATTATCATGGACATTGTACATTCAGGCTTTCATGCTACCTGGTGTTAAATATAAATACATAGGTTGTTCTCTGATGGAAGTGAAGAGCTGCAATCACAGCCACAAACACTGCTGCTGCCCCTGAGGATGGGGCACGCGGTAGGCCGCCCCCAAAGGTTTTAAAAGCACACTGCAAATGCAGAATGTTAACACAACAGTCCTGTTTGGCATTATTACCCACACTGTCCAACTAGTTAAGCTGAGGTTCAGAGATTTAAGTCATGTAAGATTTAATGTAATCCTTATCTTAAATCTTAATTTGAATCTACTTAATTGAAGAAATTAATTTTCATATCTAAACAGAGACATAAGATATAAAGTGATTAGGTAGTGGAATCAGGGTGCAAACCTAATTAGTTGGATCTAAGTGTCCTGGGGTTCTCAAACAATGCTCTACTGGGTTTGTTTCCTAGACAGAATGCCGTGCACCCTCCCTTTTCAGAGTCCAGCCTGACAGACAAGTCTGCTTGTGGATGGGTGCAGGAGTGCTCTCTGTACCAGGCAGGAAATGACTGCACCACAGAGCTTCCCTAGAGCTATGGGGCTGAGGGTTTCTCCTAGACTGTGTGTGACTGGTAGCGAGGTATTGAGCAAGCTTCAGGGTGATCGGTCTCATTTTCTAAACCGTCCTGGGAGAGCAGGTTACTAGGAGCTAGATGACCTGCTCAAAGGAAAGTGGCAGTGCTCTTGTCAAACGATCATTGATTTTCCCTCACGTTTCAGTAGGGAGTTGCAGGATAAAATTCTATTTGCTACAAAATGAGAAAAAAAGCATTCTCCTATGGACTTGCTGTGTTTTGGAAACACATACTTGGAAGGGAAAAGATGCCTAATTGAATAATCAGAGTTTTCTTAAAATTATTCTTGAAGTTTCTTATTACAAAATGACTTAGAAGAAAGGAAGTAGCCAAGTACTAAGTTCCTTTCGGGTGTCTGACAAGAAAAGATTTGTAAAAGTAACTGAATTAAGGAATCAAGTCATCTTTTCAGTTCTGCATGGCAGTGTAATTTGCCATGTAATTACAGTGTAATTTGCTATGTGGTCACACGTATTCATATGCGGATAGAAACTTCAAATTTGGTGGTCCAAATTGTTAGGTCTTTAAGAGTTAAATTTGGTTAGCTCAATGAGAATGTGGTACCCACAGGTAAAGGGACGTAGCACGATGATGAACAGAAATGAGTTTTATGATTCAATCTTGTTTTATTCTGGCCCCCTCTAGTTACCTGAAGCATTAATTAAGTGGTAATCACTTCCTTACTGAATCAAGGCTATGTGTCGAGGAATTCTCATCAAGGCTACATGGATTCTCTTTGAGGGGTACATGGATACACTTTGGGAGTATAATTTATGAGCATTTTAAACACTGTGTGTGCACACATGGGGAGGTCGCAGTCAGGAGAGTGCTTCAGAAGCTGTCTGCTTCATCCCACAGCCCAGGGGAGCTTATCCTGTCTATTGTTAAGACTGCTCAAGCACCCTCACCATCTCTAGGTCAAAGATACATTTTTAAAAAGAGCCAAAGGCTCATTACAGACATCACAGAAAGTAATAGCTGGGAAGACTCTGCTGATGTCTATACGGTGATTAAAATGAGTTTTCAAGATGAGCACACAAACTGAAATATGTATTTGTGATGAGAACTCACCGTGGCCCCCAAAGCACCCTTAGGGGCCTCAGGTAAACAGTGGGTGAAGCGAGGTAAGGCGTGGAGCCACGGTGGAGATCAGGGCATGCAGGCTCCGTCTGTCCGGGGCGCCTCTGGGGCTCCTGCTGGGTCAAACACTGCTTCCTGGGCATGGTGCTCACTAGCTCTCCCCTCTTTTCACACAGGTCCTGTGTGGGGGAGCAAGGGCTCTGCACATGCTAGATCTTAGCCCGCTGAGGGCGAGGAAGGGGAACCGCATCTGTTAGTGATGTGGCACACTGCGTAGAAGGAGGCATCCATGAGGCTGGAGGGGGCAATTGCAGATACAAATTTACCGCTGCGCAGGAAAAGATACTTAAAACATATTTTTATTATGAACTCTTAAATATAGGAACACAGAAAGAACCCACTGGACTCATCAGATCAAATGGGATTTTAAAAATAATATTCATTTAGCTGGGCACAGTGGTACACACCTGTACGACCAGGTCCTTCGTAAGCTGAGACAGGAGAATTACTCGAGCTTAGGACGTGGAGGCCCAAGCAGTGAAACAAGTCCCATCTGTTAGGAGAATCAGGCACTCATTGAATGTGCTTCACAGCGTCATTGTTTATGCTGAATATAAATGCCTGTGCCTCTGCTCATTCGGAAAGACATCAGTCAAGATAAGAGCACAGCGATTTTTCTTTAATGGTATATTGAAGCTGCTTTTCTCTCAATCCGCCCTTCCCTTTTCATAGGTGCAACTTTTGTCTTTGCAGTAAAGGTATCCATTAATAATTTGGCTGTGATTGTTTCAAAGACAGCTCTTGTTCAACTTCTTTATTTCCTCATACAACAACTCCAGTAAGATTTCTATCATCAATTCCAATGATTTCCAAACTACTTTTACTCTTCCTCATGCAAAGATTCTGAATTGCATCATTCCTATGTGTGTTAATGATATGGGGATGACATCATTTTGCTTGGCTTGAGTTGCTCAAAGTTAATTTCGAAGTACTTTTCTTCCACTTTGTCTACCCCAGCTACCACTGTGGTCTTACAGAGATACTAGCGTAGCAAGTGTACCTGTATCTTACTGTTACACCTATAGCAGGTCAGGCCTCTATTGCCTTAATCAATGTGTGCTCTTACAATTACAGTATTTGGCTGTATAATTTTATTGTGGAACAAAATAAAAAAATAAATTAAATTAGTCTTAAATTATGTCATTTTCTACTTATAAATTATTAAAAAATAAAGATAAAATTCAGAATATCTTGATCATAAAACCCGAGAATGCAAGTTCATTAAGTCTGGCTGATACATGTAGCCTGAAATATTTACTATGATTTTAGTGTTTGGTGTTTTTAAATAGTGCTACATTTTAGTAACTTCACAAAATGAACATGAGACACAGTGTGTCTGCCACTAATGAAACAGTAGACCCTGGACAGTCCAGTGCTTTGCAGTAGACTATATCCTCATGCAAGAAACTGTGTGAATAATATTTTTCGAGTACAAGATGTTAAAAATAGTAACAAGATATAGAATAGGAGAAAAAGATTATTAAGGGAGCGGAAGTATGCTAGGTAAGTAGTGCAAGGGATCTGCACAGCACTTGGTTCTAACTAGATGTTCAGGAGTCTTCTGGCTGCACCCCTGGGTCAAAGTGGGGAATAAATCACTGCACACCCCGCACGAAGTCCACAAGAGATGTGCCCCAAATGAGTCTAGTGTAATTCTAGAAAATGGGAAGGATGAAGTAAAAATATGTACAACTACTTTTAAAACATTATTTTGCAGTGTAGGAATGATAATCCCACATAATTACTTTATCAAACCAGAATCATTGCTGTGAGGGTAAAAACTGGACAGAGGAAAGCAGATCAGTGGTACTAAGGAGACGTAAGCAGTACCAGAATAAGACAGAGACAAGGCTCTTCTGTGACCATGTTTGAACAGGACAGGTACAACTTACCATCCATGACTATTTCTTACCCCTAATCCTCTTGCTTTCTAGAAAAATCTTAAGATAATCAACCACTGATTTGCCAGTGCTCTTGAGAGTCTCCACTCTAGCAACGGCCACTCATTCATGCTGTGGAACTGCTGGGACCAACTCACTCTGAGATGGCATTCTGCGCGAGAGCCCTTGTGGCTCCCTGGAGAGTGTCCTCCCTCAGGAGGTTGATTTGCAACATGTGTTTGTTGTTGTGTTTGGCTTATGGACTTAAACATCAAAAAAAAAAAGAGAGATAAAGACAAGGAATGCATTTCAGTCTCAGTGAAGTGACTAGGAACTACGTTCATTGGTTATACAAAAGTTGTTAAAAAGCAGGGTGAAAAACTTGAATCTAAGCAATGAAAAGTAAAGAGGTAATTCAGAGCACATGGTCTTTATCTGCCTATCATCTATGTATGTATGTATGCAAGTATCTATTATCTATCTGTCAGTATGTGCTTAAAATTTAGCTGAGCTTTCATTACTGTGTGTACATTGACACAAGAGGAATACGAAACCATACTTTTTTATAGGTGTCAACATTTCTTGTGTTACTTGGGGTTGGGGATACGATGAAGACCAAGTATGCAGTTACTGCTCTTGGGAAACCTAGTTCACACTAAACAGACTATTGCAGCAATTCCAAAGCATGGCAATGACTTCAATACCACAACCAAAACATGTTCTGAGATCAGGGAGAAGAGTCCCTGAGCAGGACCAAAAGGGCATTTTGAGGAATTGAAAGATTAAATTACATTTGGAAAAAGAATAAGGATTGGCTGATGAAGAGGGCCAATCCTTGGCTGTGGCAACACAGGAATAGGGAACAAAACTTTAAAATGTACAGAGAAGTGAATGTATCTGACACTAGTAAATAGATAAAGGTTGGGTCCTGAGTATAAGTGCTGGCACCGAGATAAGAAAACAACAGATTGAAGAGAAAAATAGGTAAAATTGAGTCATCACTTTTGAGGTAAGACAAAGGGGGAAATCAAGGACTCCTCTTTGCTGATGATGCGGGTGTGTGGTGTGTCCATCAAGATTTACCAGAGAAACGGATATAACACATGATATACACATAAATAAGAAATGATGAGTTTGGCTTACAGTGGCCACCACAGAGTCAGACGAGGAAGAGTGCAGATGGTGTTTGCACACTGAAGACAGAAGGATTCAGTCCAAGGTCTGGAGCTCACTGCAGTGCTGGTGCAAGTCCTTATTAGGAGGGTGATGGGTCTGAGACAGAAGGCTGAAGAACCTATGCTGGAAGCTAGGAGATGATGCCCAAGCTGAATGCGAAGACTGGAGGTCCCCCAAAGAGCCTGCAATCAGTCCCTCCTTATTTCCCTTTAATTGTAAGCAGGCTATACCTCCTTTGGTAGGTGTAGCACTCACACCGTCTCCCCACCCTCGTTTTGCACAGGCTCAAGATGTTTACAAAGTAAAGACCCTGGCCCCCTGCTGAGTCACTTAGGCAAGCTCCTAAACTTCTCCAGTTGATACAATGAACAACATCCTAGAGCAGGAAGGGCATGTCCTCTACCTAGGATATAGAACTGCTGAGTTACTTAGTTAAGCTTCTATATTTTCAAATGGATATAATGTATCAACCATTACATGTGGCTTCTGAGGATACCATGGACCCAGTGATAGAGTTTAGGTAGATGGGTAGACATTGGGATGTAATATTTTGTTTTCATTTTTTGCTGCATTTGAATAACCCAGTAAAAATGTCTAGTAGGGAATTAAAGATAGGAGGTAGAGACATAGAGGAGAAATCTGTGCTCATACACGAATTCATTCAACACCTGAGTACAAGCATTAATTCAATTAGTGGTTTACTGAGATAATTCGTGAAAGTACATAGAGTATATTTTTTTAAAAAGCAAGAAAGAGTGAGGGGGACTGTCGATTGAATCCTGGGAAAGTCTAACCTTAATACTCAAGATTTAAAAATGGCAGGGGAGTATGTGTATGGATTTTAATCTTTTAAAATATTTGTTTTTCTTTTTCATTGTCTTTCATTTCTTCATATTTCTCCTTCTCTTTCTCTACTTCCTCCCCCTTTTCCTTTGTTTCTGTCACTTTCAGCTCTTTTTCCTCCTCTTATTTAGCAATTTCAGCTAGATCTGACACAGGAGTAGAAAGAACAGATTCACTCAGAGTCAGGAATTCATCTGCTGAGCCTGACATGATTGGGAACGAAGGGCATAAGGACTAACAAAAACCGCAGTGAAGGCAGGAGACAAAGGCGGAGGTGGAGGAAGGGAGCTGTGGGTTAGAAGAAAAGGAGAAATTAAAGGACCCTGAAGAGCAGACACTGTACAAAATGAGGAGTAAAAGAACTGAGATAGCAGGCAATGCATTGTGGAGAAACACAATCCCGAGGTGGCTGCAGACTGCTCGTGAAATGCAGAGGGCAATGACGTGCCACCAAGCTGGAGATGCCCTTCCTGCAGACACGCAAGCCTGTGCCAGGACCCTAAATGGACATGGCAGGATGACCAACTCCACAGAGGCGATGGGTGCAGAAGGTTCTGAAGGGTTTTTAAAGAAAAGGAAAGTCACAGCTGTGAGTAGGACACAGGCAAAGGCAGCAGAGAGGCCCAGGTCTCTCTAGGGCAGCACGGTGGAAGCAGAATTCTGAAAGAAGGGTTAGTGACACAGTAGAGGAACGTGTGAGACCTCAGAATTTGTCTGCAGAGCGGGCGTTACATCTGAAATTGAGAGGGAATGGAAAGAGGCTTTCCCCTTCAATTTTCCGGCCTCAAAGTTCCTCGAGAACTCTGGTGAAAGCTCATTTCATTCCATGTCTAGGGTTGATCCCGGTCCTAATCCTATGGGAATCACGGACAGGAACTTGTGCAGTTTCACAGGGAAGGTGGCCTTGCTGCTCCCTGAGATCTCATGGACGTGGATTGCATCTTGTGAGGAAGCTGGGCAGCCTTCCTAGAGGTGCAGGGTTGCTCCTTGGCTTAGTTCAGTTGTAGGTTAGTCTCATCTCGCCAGCCTTAGGCCCTGTGATCAGTGCTCCTGGCCCCATCTGTGCTCAGCTCTTGCTGATCAGGACCACCGGCCCAGTGCCAGGTGGCCCGCTTTGCCCTCATGTACTGCACGTGGTAGCCAACTCCACGCTTCTGAGAACCCTTGTTCTAGAGGTGATCGATGAGCAGTGTCCTGGGGACACCCTGATGTCTTTGAGCCTCAGCAGAGATAATTCTGAGCCCCACCTCGACGCTGACACCAGAATTCGGTGGCAGGATTGGGCTGCGAAGAACTCGCATTCTTAACTGCTCCTCCTCGGCCCCGTACTCCACTCCCCACAGTCAGTTTTCAGATCACGCCCCGCTCACCCTCAGGTCCTCGTTACAGGTCGTCCAGGGAGAAGGAAACTAAAATAATCCCCGGGAAAGCAGGTGCCAGCCGGCCACCCCACGTTCCAACGGGAGGCTCGGAGCTCTTGGGAAGAGTCTGCAAAGGAGCAGTTAGCATTTGTGGTCCTTATCCACCCTGCTGTGTAAGGCGGGTGTGGGGGGGGGCGCCAGAGTGGACTTGGAAAAGTGGAGTGTGTCTTGGAGGGAGTTACAGTGCGCTGAGCCTAACGCACCCTGGCCTCAGATACAGGGGTGGGGGCTTCAGGGAGAGGTCCAAGGAGCTCCCTGCATTTCCAGGACAGTCTGCGGACACAGAGGCCAATCTATTATGGCTTGTGAACTGCTCTTGTGGTGCGTGGCCTGTGGACTTGAGGGTGAGTGACCTGTGTTCATGCTCAGAGGTTTGGGGGGCAAACGGTTCTGATTTTTCATGGGCCAGAGACCTTCCTGGGAGGATGAGCTGGCATGGAACCATCCCAACAGACCTGCTTTAGAGGAGCATGGTGGGTTAGCAACTTAGAGGATTTCGGTCATGTAGCAAAACAAGAGGGAGAAGGAAGAGTCACAGCTGCGGGGGAAAGGATGAGGGTTTAAAGGAATCTTGTGGGGGTCCTGGGGTGTAAAGCAGTGGGGTTGGGTGGGCTTGTGGAGGAGGGACCTTGAAGGATCCCAAGTACGTGAGGGAAAGAGCTGGGTGTGGTAGGCAGGGCCAGCAGAGTCCTGCAAGATGGTCAGTGGCTCTGGGAGAAGGGGCGGAGGAAGCACGTCCCTTAGCTTCCCCTCCCCACTTCCCCCCTCATCCCAGGAGGGCCACACTCTGTCACACTGGCTGTGTGTCCTGTTCCACCCAATATTTCTCTTCCTCAGCAATTCCAGGGCTAAGATAAGGGAAAAGTTGAAGTTGGGGTTAAACTGATGGGAAGATTCTGGCTCTTTCAGTTTGGGAATTATGATTCTCTTCTGGCTGAGTGTGATCAAAGGGATTGCTACTGTGCAAGGGTGACCAGACATTGTGGGATGAGAAATTAGTTTCACCAGGACAGTGTGGATAAAGAATCCAGTCATTTTTTTCTGCTCTGACCATTGTAATTCCTTTAGCATAATTGGCACAACCTTTTTTGAAGTGCGTAAGTTCATGTTTGTTCTTTGGTAATAAGAGATTCAAAGGTCTCAAACTATACTTGATTAAAACGCATACTGATGTTCTGGTAAGATGCATCTGTCAGAATTAAGAATGATTATATCTAGAAAAGTTAGGAATTGCGTCTCCCTCTTGAATTCTAAATAGATTAACCTAGGAATATTTCACCTGCCATTTTTCACTGTGTGCTTAAATTCTGTAGATGATTCAGTGCTTATGGTGGGGGTCTCATCTGCCTTGCAAGCATCAGAAATGGTTGCTGACTGAGTTCTCCTGTCCAGAAATGTTCCGGCCACTAATGACTTCTCTGTAGCAGTTGGGGATTGTTGGTCCTACCCCACCACTGCCTGCACACAGCGGTTCTTTGTACTTCCCACAGTCCGCCCCCTGCAGGTCCCCAGCTCAGGAGGACTGCACCGCATGAGCCCCCATCGAGTTAGCGCTGATGGACTGGCTGACTTCCAGTGCTCCTTGGTGATCTTGTTGGGCCATTACATGCCGATTATGGCTTATTTATGATGCCTGGGAAGCTGCTTGAGGGGCCATATGTGGTGCTTCAGAGCAGTCACAGCTCTACAGCTGGTTAGTGTGTTGCACGCATCCTGCTTCCCTCGCTGCAGGAGGCTCTTCAGGGACAGGGAACCAAAGGCCTTTCAAAGGGCATGCACTTCTTCCTGGCTGATTTACTTTCCGATTCCTGGAGACCTCTGCTCACTGCGGCCTCTGTAGAAAGTCACTGTGGCCTTGTGCAGTTACTGGCATTTTCTTCTTTTAGCACACAGGGTGCAGGTCCAAAAGCATCTGCTTGGAAGACAGATTCCATAGCTGAATGGTGGTCTGATGGTAATTTAAACATTTAAATTGTTGAGGATTTGAGCTGTGCTGAGGATGGGGGTGGCTGGATTAAACTTGGCGATATGTTCAGTATATTGTATTTGCATAGCAAATTCTCCAAATATTATACCATAAATATTTCAATTGGACCAAGACACAGAATTCTTCATAAACATGTTTTGAAATTTTATTTCGCTATGAAGACTGTGACAGTACCAGTGCTCTCTGAACTATCAAGAAGAACTCCGGATGTGTTTCTCATGTCAGTGTTTTCACCAAGAGCCACTGGAGGTTTTCGTGGCTACTCGAAATAAGTGTTCAGAAGTCAGCTCTGAAATAAAGGTGAGAAGCAACACTTAAATGAGTTGAGTCCTGGAGAGGAACGCTCCACTTATTTTACCAATTACATGGACAGGAAATTGCTTAGTATTCAGCGTCTTCTGGGCTGCTGGGCGTGATGTGCTGATGCTGAGCTGGTCAGGGAGGAGCTCAGTGGTACTCAGTAGTGCTGAGTCACTGGCGGCCAAACTGCAAGAGATTCACGCAGTAAATTATTTCCTGACCACTAGATGGGGCTATGAAGCCTTTTGCACTATTAACAGAGTTCTTGCAAACATTGGCTTTTTCTGAAGGAAAAAGTTTTCCTTAAAAATTTTTGAAGAGTGATGTTTCCCTCCCATTTTAACCCCATCTTCTGCTGATGGTGAAGAATACGCCAGAGTCTCTGTCTGATGACCAGGCAGCACCACGGTAATGAGCGGAAGTGTCACCATTCTCTTATGTTTCCTGCCGGGAAGACCTGCCTTGAAGGTCACCGCACAGTGAACTCAGTCTCTGCTAGCAGGAGGTTCACGTGGTGATGCGCTCAAGACTGCTCCTTCCTGTCCTTTCCCATTCACTGGCCAAGGCAGGACCCATTCATGTCATCTCTGTGACATTGCAGCGCACGCCTCGCATGTAGGACTCAGGAGGCCATGGAAATGCGATTCCCTTGGAGTGGCTGCATAAACCACTAACAGTGTAGCAAGTACAAACGACGCTTTTCCCTTTCCTTTTATCAGTTCCCCTACAAGATTAACTTCATGGGCATCTTCTGGTCCTGGTAACTTTGGTGGAATGAAGATCACGCCTCAACAATTATTAGATTGCACGTGAAAAGCTGACTATGATTACATTATTGTGCTATTTAACATTTATCTTTGATTATAAAGAAAAATTATTTCAGTTGAATTTAGAAGCAATCATCTCACTCTTTTGGCTTTGGTCTTAAATTTAACCCAGACTTCCACCAGATCAATTTTTAAAGATACTTTGTTGCACCCTCAGCACAGAGCTATCATGCTATGTAAAAAGTTACTATCCAATTAGTTCTTATTAGATAAATGAAAGATTCATGATACTGTGATTATATTTAATATTATGGAATCAGTTCGATTTCATTTGCCTCTTATTATTACCCAGATTTTAATTGATTACATTATAATAAAAATTTGAATAACAATTATATTTTAAATTTCAAAATGTTACTTTCCATTATTAAGGGAGAATTAATAATTTAAAATCTTAGGGAAAAGGTATTTAAATAAGAGATTCATGGACTGGAGTCACTGTAATCAAAGATTTTTTAAAAAATATAAGTTCATGTAGGTATCAGTAAATGAGCAAAAGAAATTGTCAGCCCCCTGTGTTTGGTGGACAGTGTTGTGAAGAAAGGCACAACCAGGTTTTTAAAAAGGTGAATGGATTTTGTGGGGTGAAGGCATAGAATGGAAAGACTACATACACCTCCATGCTTCTAAAGTGAGACAGCCCCAGAACCCATAGACAAAGAAGCACCCATTGGTCTCTGTTCGTGTTCAAACTGACTGATACAAACTGACTTGATACAAATATAGAAACTAAAATGAGTCAATTTTACTTCTGAGAATAAATATAATCTCAATTTCCCTTCAGTCTGTAAAACATTTCTAAGAAATAGGATGGTACC
>PVLD010010453.1:0-70696 GCA_004027595.1 Dinomys branickii | reverse complement strand
TAGGCATGATATCTTGTCCAAACAATATTGGCACAAACTTTTCAATGAGCTAAGAGAAGCTATAAGTATGGTTTGGTGATGGGAAAAAAAAAAAAAAAAAAAAAACAGGCCTGAGAATCAGTGGAACAGGAAAGAAGATGCAGATACAACGCGCTCAGCCACGTTCTTTGACAAAGGAGCCAAACATATTCGCTGGAAGAAAGGTGGGCTCTTTAATAAATGGTGCTGGAAAAACTGGCTTTCCACATGCTAAAGACTAAAACTAGACCCGTGTCTATCACCATGCACTGAAGTCAAAATGGATCATAGATCTAAATAGTAAAGTAGAAAAACTAAATTTACTGGAAGAGAAAATAGGTAGAAACCTCAAAGACAGATGTAGACTTCCAAGAACAAAACCCAGACTGCAAGGGAAATACCAAGAATCAACAAATGGGATCTCACCATATTAAAAAGCTTTTGCACAACAAAAGAATCGCCAACAGAGTGGAAAGACAACCCACATTACATTGTTTGAAAATTCTGTTAACCTTTCAAGCTGGATTCTCATAACTCTTTTCACATACATTCTCTTATAAGATGTTATCTTGATTGAAATTCATGAAGAAAATACAACATCACACCGCTATGTAGTTGGAAGAGAGAAGCTGCTGGGTGTAGTGCACAGCTGCAGCTCCAGCCCTCAGGACACTGAGGTAAGAGAATAGCATGTTTGAGGCCACTGTGGGCTACTAAGAAAGCTCAAAACCAGCTCAAAAAAGAGCTTTTTTTATTTTATTTTTTTTTAGACAAGGTCTTACTATGTAGTTCAGGCTGCTCTTTAACTGACTTTGTAGCCCAGGCTGGCTTCAAACTGATAATGATCCTCCTGCCTCAGCCTCCCAAATGTTGGGATTACAGGCATGCACCACCACACCCACCTATAAAGAGCATTTTAAAGCCTTTTCTGAAAGGCCATTTGTGTATCTTCTTGCCTATGGGTTTTACTGAATTGTTTGTTCTTTTACTGAGCTGTAAGATTTCTTTGTATATTTTGGAAAGCAGTTTTTTGTTAAATGCGTGTACCGCAAATATTTTTTTTTCAGTCAGGGGCTCCTCTTTCATTTTATTAACATTGTCTTTGAAGAGCAAAGGTTTTTTAATTATAGTGAAAAGCTTAAACATCTTTTATGGTTCATGTTTCCTTGTGTGCACATGTGTCCCCTATCAAAAATACTTTAATGCTGCTTTGGTGGTGCATGTCTATAATCCCAGCCCTTGGGAGGCTGAGGCAGGAGGATACCAAGTTTGAATCAAGCCTGGGCGTTTTGGTGACTAATGAGAGCTTATCTCAAAAAAACAATAACAAAACTAAAAATACAGAGCAATGTGAAGGCCCTGGGCTCACTCTCCTATACCAGAAAAAAAAAGCACTAGTCACATCAGACAATTGGGAAGTACTCTACCACACAGCTCACCCCCAGGGGCCCTCCCCCTTCTTTTCAGATAGGGTTTCCTTTAAGTTTTCAGGCTGGTTTTCAACTCACCAGCCTCACTCTCTAGCCTTCCAAGTAATCCCAGTTACTTGTGCCACTGTGCCTGGCTAAAATGGCATCACTATAAAAATTCAATAATAAAATAAATACAAGATAGTTAAGATAGTTGTACTAATTTTTCTTAGTTCATTGGAAAGGTTTGTGCTAATATTGTTTGCACAATTAAGTGCCGATATCTTATCTGAGTAACTAAAGATAATATGCAATGTATTAACCATTGTTATCCTCCCTATTATCTTGTTTTGAAATTTTGCAGGATTTTTTCTGTTTAAAATTAAAGAAAAGCAGCAAAGTGAGTTCAAGCCCAGCCTTAACTAGCAAGACCTTGTCTCAAACAACCAAACAAAAACAAAACCAAGTTTGAGCCCATTCTGGGTGTCTTAGTTACTTTTCTCGTGGCTGAGACAAAACTCCTCTAACACCCAAAGTTAAAGGGGAAAGATTTATTTAGTTCACAGTTTGAAGAGGTTTCAGTCCATAATCAGCTGGCTCCAAAGCAGGATGGTGCAGCGGGGATACAACAGTTCATAGCTGCAGAAGACAGCAAAAACAAAGAACAAACCTTTTTTCCTCCCTTATATTATATGCAGATTACCTGCCCTAGGGCAGGTGTAGCACTCACACCCCCAACCGCAGCATTACACAATGAACCAATCGCAAACTCTAGGTTTAGCTGCCTCTAAAAAAGCCTACCCCCGGCACGAGGCTTTCGGCGAGGCTTTGTGCGGATGTCCAGACGCAAACCATAACACTGGGGAATTTAATGAAACCCTATCTCAAAATTAGGAGGAAAAAAAAAAGCAGAGGATGTAACCCTGGGAATGGAGTGCTTGGCTACCACCCCCCCTGGGTCAAACCCCAGGATTTACGACAGGAAGAACAAAAACAAGAAGAGAAAGGGGGGAGGAGGAGGAGGAGGAGAACAGAAGACCGAAGATGGCGGTAGCTTACTGCAGCAGACCAAGTGCAGGGCATTGAGACACATAATAGAAAAAATAGGAGGGTATAATTTGCGAACGAGTGTGGAGTTGGGTTCCGCATAACTTGATTTTAAAAATGTAGGGGCCAAAACAAAGGGAATAGACAAAAATATTGTGAGAAGATACCTGCGAGGATCCTGCTGTAACTGAGAAAAAGCACGTTTGGGAGAAGATGGTAAATTCCATTTAAGTGAGAAGATGGTAAATTCCATTTAAGTACCTTTAGGACTTAGTATCAGTGAAGGTGCTTAGCTTTTCCACATGCCTCTCCTTACCTCTACTGGCCCTTCTGAAAAGGTGAGATTTGAATTTATATGATTTAAGATGGGTTCTCACACCTCCCAGGAAAAGGAAGCAGTGTTCCCTGACCAGAAAAACTGAACTCTACATTCTGTTCTGGCTTTAGGTCACCAGGATACGTGGAAGGAGAAACTGTTCTTCTGGAATCTTCAATTGCTAGAGCCGTGCTTGTTTGTTTGAAATTGAAACTTTTTTTTAAATGGTGCCAAGGTTGTAGCTTACACTATTCACAAGTATGTATTAGGATACCCTCAAGGTCTCTAGTGTTCCGTTCCACAATTATGTAACGGCCTTTCTACGTTTTTCATAAATGAAACGTAGTTGAGCGAATTTAACCCCGAAGTCCCCAGATTTTGTGCTGGATGGCGGCCTCCGCAAACAGCTACGTGCAAAAGAAAAACTACATTTCCCGACGACCTCTGTGCGCCGAGGCCCAAGGCACCATGGGAGAGACATCTACGTAAACAGCCGTCCCATTGGTGTATCATCGAAAGTGCCATGTAAACTCGTGGGCAATTGGACAAATTTGTGGATGTTCGGTGGCGCCGCAGGGCTCGCTAGTTTGACTTGTTTTTTCAGTTGAGTTCTCCGACTCCGAGGCATAGAGTGTCGTGAGTATAGACTTTCAGGTTTAAAGGAAAAAGGTTTTTTAACAGAGATTATGGGAAGAAAAGGGAGGGAGGGAGAAGTAACCGTGGAAGCAGTTTCGGAGGGAGGGACAGGATGCTCAAAACGGGGCGTGCTTTGATGGCTTGGGGACCGGAAGAGCATAGTTTCTGCATAGACCTGGGGGGATGCGAGGGAATCGGGGAGCGGAGGCAAGAAAGGAGTCAAGAACATAAAGAAGCAGGAAAATATAGCACAGGATATGGACCCCCTGAGGTGGGTTCCCTATTCCCTCACCTCACGTTTATCCGCGCTTGGGTAAAACTACTTCACAGAGCCGAGCGTGGTGGCGCACGCCTGTAATCCCAGCACTCGGGAGGCAGAGGCAGGAGAATTGTTGCGAGTTCGAGACTAGCCTGGGCTACAAGGTGAGCTCAAGGCCAGTCTGAACAGCATAGCTAGACCCTGTCTCAAAAAGCAAAAAAACAAAAACTAACTCAACCGAGTTGTTGGGGGTAAATTTTAGTGTGGGACAGAGTGCTTGCCTGGCAAGCGCGAGACCCTAAATTCAATCCCCAGTACAGAAAAACAAACAAGCCAGGCGTGGTGGCGCAGGCCTGTAATCCCAGCACTCGGGAGGCAGAGGTAGGAGGATGGTTGAGAGTTCGAGACCAACCTAGCTGCAAAGTGAGCTCAAGGCCAGCCTGAACTGCATAGTGAGACCCAATCTCAAAAAGACAAAAACAAGAAAAGAAAAAAAAAAATAGAAAAACAAACAAAAACCCCAATTGGGGAAAAATGATAGCAACAGAATTTTTTTTTTTAAGTCACAGAGAATTTTAATATTTAACTATTTTAGAGAATTGCAAATGGAGTTCCTTTGCAGTCAGATAATTTTGAATGGAGACATTCAGAAAAGAGATGAGAGCAATATTATTATTATTAATAATTTACCAGGTTTTTTTGAGACAGGGTCTCACTATGTAGCCCAGGCTGGCCTCAAACTCGCAAGGATCCTTCTGCCTCAGTCTCCCAAGTGCAAGGATTACAGGCGTGCACTTCCACATCTGGCTAAGGAGATATTACTTAAGGTTAATTTTCCTGTACAGACTAGATTTCATTAAGTGCAATTGTGGTTGTAGAGGGAGCTATTTCACAAGACAGGAAGCCATGCAGGAGGCAAGATTTCTGGAAACAGAAGGGATTGAGAGGGACATAGGCATGAGAAGTAGGTTTGGTCCTTATGTAGGATGCCGTGAATTCGAGGCTGAGGAGATTGATTTAATGCTGATGGCGAGCCTTTTATTTATTTTTATTTTTTTAGCGAGCCTTTCAAACAGGAGTGACAAACTGCAACCTAAAATCCACTTATTTATTGCAGGGGGCCAACAGTGCAATTAAACCCAAATACTGAGATTTTCCTTTTTTTTTTTAATACTGAGGTTTTCGTTTAGGAAAAAAAAACTCATACATTAACACCTTTTGTCTTAAAAATAACATTTGTGCTATCGGTTTGCCACCAGTGCTGACCCCTAAAGAGCCACTAGTGAATTTATAATTTTTAAGAAAATGTTCTAGAGGACATAAGAGATGAGGAGCGGCACAGTGGTACACACCTATAATCCCAGCACTCTGGAAGGATGAGCAGAGAGATTGCCAATTTGAGCATCAACTCGGCAACTTCGTGATTTAGCAAGACCCTGTCTTGAAATTTTAAAAAGGGAGGGCTATAGTGTAGCTCAATGTGAAGGCCCTAGCTTCAATTTGTAGTACCCAGGGAAGGAGATGAGCCGTTAAAGTATTACAGTAGTCCAAGTATGAAGATACTGAGCTTGTGAATTACAGTGGTCATTGTGAAGACAGATTATATTGAATTTTCATAGTCTGTATGGGAGGTTTTAGAAAAGAAATGCATAAGTAAGATGATGCCTGCCCAGGTATTTAGGAGACTGTGGGAGGGCCTGTTGAGCCCAAGAGTTCAAGGCCTACCTAGGCCACAGTGAGACCTCCCCCATAAAAAAAAGTAGTCAAATTATAGATTTAAATTGCCAGGTGTAGGTTGCTTTCTAAATGGCTGCATTAGTAACTAAAACAGGAAAGCCATGTGGGGCATGTTTAGGCAAAAAGATCGTGTTTGGCAAATGTTAGCTTTATTTTGAGACAGAGTCTTGCTGTTTAGTCCAGGCTGGACTCAAACTTGCTATTCTTCTGCTTGAGCCTCCTGAATGCTGGGGCCACAGGCAATCATTGCCATGCGTAGCGGAAGTGTTAACTTTTTTTTTTATTTTTTTATTGAAAGAAGGAACCATCCGATGGTTTCCCCTTTTTTTTTTTTTTTTTTTTTTTTCGGGACCGGGGATCGAACTCAGGGCCCTAGTGCTTAGCGGCAAGCACTTAGCCCACTGAGCTGTACCTCCAGCCCCGGAAGTGTTAACTTTGAGCTGCTGAAACATTTGTGACTTGAGTGGCTGTTTTTTTTTTTAAGTTAGACGGTTCAAGCTCCAAGGGACATAATAGGTAGAAATAGCCAGTAATGAGTAGGAAGTCAAGATCAGGACGTTGAGAGATTATGTATTTATTCAACATGTAATGATCAGTCTTTGCCAAATAAGATTTTAGATGGTAATTATAAAAGCAGTAGGAATAATGACATCTCCTGAGAGATAAAGTAAAAAAGTTGAAGGCAGAAAGGGGTGGGCACAGTGGGATGGGCACAATGTTTAATGCATGTCAGCACTCAACAGAGGCTACTAGTATCGCTGCTGAGTGCTGACATGCATTAGACATTCTGCCCATCCCTTTTCTTTGTTATTTCGCTTGATCCTTACCCTAACCTGGGACATGTAAGGGACAGGTTTAGGAAGTATCACCGGCCTGAGATAAGCATTAAGAAGGGGCAGAGCTTTGACTGAAGTCCGTGTCTGTTTGGTTTCTAAGCCCACGCTCTAAAACTACAGTATTTTCAGGAGGGGTGACTGACATGATCAAATTGAACATAGAAGTCGGGGGTGAGTGTTGGATGAAGGAGCATGAGAACTGAACAGAACAACAAGAGTTTACTGATTTGCATGTTTGCTCATCGAGAAGAGCAGCTTCACATGTGCAGTAGTAGAGGCCAGATTACTAAGGATTGTAAAGTTAAACTCAGGTCGAGCAGGCTGGTGTGCACTCATCAGCTCCTCGGGAGGCCGAGGCAGGAGGATTTATAAGTATGCGACCAGTCTGTGGAGGAACTTCATGAGACCCATTGTCAAAATAATAAAAAGGGGTGGAAATGAGGTTCAGTGCTCCTCAGGTTTAGTCCCTACTACCATAAGAGAGAGAGCGAAAGAAAGGTGAGGGTAGAAAGCTTTTTGCACATAGGCAATAGTCATGGGAAGAAGAGAGACGAGGACAGTCACCATGAGGGGGAACAGAGGTTGCTAGAAGACTCTTCATGTTCTATATTACTCTTAAATAGTTTGGGAACAGTGAAGTTTAGCTTTAAGATGTCGCTGTACCCATGTAATGGAGTATTATTCAACATAAAAAAGAATGATGTGCTGCTGATACATGGTATGACATAGATCACCCTAGAAAACACTGCTAACTGAGGAAAACCAGTCGTGAAAGATACTATTATGATTCCATTCGCTTGAGAGTCTAGGATAAGGAAATCTTCCCGGAAGTCCTAGGATAAGGAAATCTATAGACATTATGTAGATTAGGGCAGGTGGCTAGATAGTGAGGTCTTGAAGCAATGAAACTTCTAAACTTCATTGTGATTATAGTTGTGTAGATCTGTGAATACACTGAAATCAGTGAATTGTACATTTTAAATGAGTATACATTTTAAATGAGTATATATGGTAATATTTCTATAAAGCTATTTAAAAACCAAAGATCTCACCCATAATTATACCATACCAATCCAATAACCATTTTTTAATTTATTGTTTACAATAGGCAAATTAGCCCAATTTTGACAATTTTTGTAAAAGGAAGTGACTGAAGAAAATTTTAAAGGAGAGCATCAGAAGAGAGATCAGAAGAGAGATTTTATATATATATATATATATTTTTTTTTTTTTTTTTTTTTTTTTTTTTTTTTTTTTTTGAGACAGGGTCTCACCATGCAGTTCAGGCTGGTCTTCAATTCAGTTTGTACCCCAGGCTGGCCTCGAACTTGCAAGGATCCCAGGCTGGACTCGAACTTGCAAGGATCCTCCTGCCTCAGCCTCCTGAGTGCTGGGATTACAGGTGTGCATCACCGTGCCTGGTGAGAGATGGTGTGTTTGAATGGTTGGGAAAAACCTTTTGAAGAAAGCAAATAGAATGGGAAAAGCAGAAACCAGATTTTTGAGCTACATTGGGTAGCCTTTCAAATTCATATTGAGGGTTTTAAAAAACATATTCAGTAAGGATTTATTGAGCATCTACGATAAGCCAAGCACTATTTCACTTACCAGGCATAAGGCAGCAGACACGACAGGTAAAATCCCGGCCTGTGGGGAATTTGTACGTCCCACTGTAGGGAAACAGGAGAGAGATGTTGGATGGTGGGGTTACGGAGAAGAGTAAAGCAAAGACGGTGGGGGAGGGGATGCTGGCGCATCAGGGGAGATTTCGTGATTGAGATGACATTAGACCCCAAAGGAGGAAAACCGCATAGATGGGGAAAGATGAGCATGGGCAGCAGCTCTGAAGTCCAGTTTGCCCTGTCCGTGTGAAGACCAGCAGAGGCTGGTGAGTGTTGGAACCCTGGGCGAGAGAGGGTGGGCATTACAGAGAAGGCAAGAGTCTGTAGTTCTTCACAGGGCATTGTAAAGACTAAGTGCCCCGGTGAGGCAGAAAGTCACTGGAAGCTGGGCCTGGGAGCACGCGCCTGTAATCCCAGCACTCGGGAAACTGAGGCCAGAGGGTTCAGGGCAGGAGTTCGGAGCCAACCTGGGCTACATAAGCAAGTTCAAGACCCTACCTCAAAAAACAAAACAAAACAAGTCACTGGAGGCTTTTTTTTTTTTTTTGGTCAATTCTACATTTTTACATTTTTATTTAATTTTTGATAGTTTCCAATCAGATTTTATTGGTACATTTTAGGTAGGTGTAAGGATCACATTCACCCTCACTGGAGGCTTCTGAGCAGAGGAGTTTTGTGTTTTAAGGCATCACTGGAGCTTTTGTTTTAAGAACAGACTGTAAGGGTCGGTTAGAGTGGAAGCAGGGAGACCAGTTAAAAGGCCGGGTCTTGGTGGTACAGCCTGTCATCCCAGCTACAAGAGAGCCAGAGGGAGGCTGAGTCAGAAGGGTCACAAGTTTGAGGCAACCTGGGCAACTTAGACCCTGTTCCAAAATAAAGACACAAAAGGCTGAGGATGCGGCTCAGTGATAGGGCATTTACCCAGGTTCTAGCTTCACCACCACCACCGCTGCCCCAAAATAAAAGGCTTTCTGGCTGGACCTGTGGTGCTTGCAGCTGCTTGGGAGGTTGAGGGAGCATGACTTTAACCCATGAGTTTGAGACCAGCCTGGGCACCCTAATGGGACCTTTTCAAAAGAAAAAAAAAGCTATTTGTAGTCATTGGGGCAAGAGGTAACGGTCAGACTAGAGCAGTAATGCTTGAGGGGAGGAGTAATTATTAGATCCTAGGTTTTTTTCTGGGGGATCAAACCTAAGGCCTGTGCATGCTAGGCAAGCGTTCCACCACTGAGCCATGTCCTTGGCCTAGATGGCTAGATATTTTTATTTATTGTCAATACGACTTAGCAGTTGATTAAATAATATAGCACATAGGGCAAAGAGAGGAATAAAATTTCCCCAGAGTTTGTTTTTTGTCACAAGCAAGGGGCAAGGTGGAGTAAGTAGTTACCGCAGTGCGGTGCTCTGAGAGGAGAGCCGGGTTGCTGAGCAGTGGCGTATGTCAGGAGCTCCGTTTTAGACTTGTTACTCTGGGCAGCCCCGTTAGCCGTGTGGAGACCGGGAGTAGGCAGTTGGATGCGTGGCTCTGGAGGAGCGGGCACAGTCAGAGCTGCAAGTGTGAATTTGAAAACCATTACGTAGTTGGTATGTAAATCTGAGAGCTTCATGAGGTCACCGAGGCAATGAGTATAAAGACGAGGACAAGCTAGCTGAAAAGTAGTGAAGGAGGAAGATTAGGAATCAGCATAGAAGTCAAATTAAGGGAGGCCTCAGGAAGTACTAAGGAAAAGGTACCATAGTGTTCTGCGTAGGAAGGTGGAAATGGCAGTAGTGACTGTCCCTTTTAATGCTTTTCACAAAATTCTGCCAAAGGGCCAAGCATGGTGGGCCATGCCCACTAATCCCACCACTTGGGAGGCTGAGGCAGGAGAATAGCTGAGAGTTTGAGGCCAGCTTGGGCTACACAGCAAGACCACATCTCAAAACAAAACACAAACCTACCCCAAAGGACTGAAGATACAAGCAGATAAACACCAGGTAGAAGAATAGACTATTTCATCTGCTTTTGTCTTGCTCAGAATCAGTGGACAGGCAGAACGTAATTGATAAGAAGGCTTTCACCAAAGCCAGTGAAAGCTAGTCTCTTTCTCCCTACTCCTTCCCATAAAATCATGTAACCCAGGGTGGTGTTTCTGCCCCAGATGTGAAGTGTATCTTCCGTCAAAGTAGAGGTGCTCGTGATGTTATTACGGATTGAGATGGAGATTGTGAACAAACCTTTTAAAAATTTATATGTAACTTTTTTGTTTTGCTAAAAGAATTCAAGTGAGTTTTTTGTTTGTTTGGTTTGGGTTTTGGTTTTGGTTTGCAGAACTAGATTGAACCCAGCTCCTCAGACACGCCAGGGAGGCACTCACCTTAGCCATATCCCCAGCCTTTGTACAATTTTATCTTGAGACAGGGTCTCATGAAGTTGTCTAGGCTGTGTCTCATTTATTAGAAAGTTCTCTGGCTGAGTACGGGAGCATACCTGTACTGCCAGCCACTTAGGAGGCTGAGGCAGGAGGATCACTTGAGCCTGAGAGTTTGAGAACAGCCTGGGAAATGGTGAAACTCTATCTCAAAAAAAAAAGGAAAGAACTTTTTCTGAATCTCCCTCTGTAATTCAGTGTAAGGACTTGTTTTTACATTATTGCAGGTAGCATTGATACTGAGAAGACTTCTTCCTATGTGTGTTTATCCAAGTATCCAATGCCATTCTCATTGTATTTGAAAATAATAATGAAGAATACCTATACAAATCTGAAAGGCATAAAACTTAGGAGTTGAAACAAATTTAAGGAATAGTCTATTTTAAAGCATTGTGGACCACAAGCGAGGGTCAATGGCTAATGCAAAGGGACTTCTTCCTTCAAGCTCTTCAGACAGCGGTTCTGACAGTGAAGCTGGCAAGCAGTTAAAGAGAAAAAAGCAAGTGATTCCAGAACAACCTAGAAAGAAGCAAAAGGCCGGTGAGACTTCAAGAGCTCTGTCGTCTCCTGAGCACAGCAGCAGCAGCACCGAGGATAACCTGCTCGCCGGTGGGGCAGCGAGATGTCTCATGCATGGCGCTTCTGGGGGAGGAGATGACTCTTGCTCCTCACCCAATCTCTCTGACAGTCCCTGCCGTGTAGTATGCAAGTATTTCCAGCAGGGGCACCGCGGATGTGGAGACTGCAGCAGATATAAGCACAGCAACCCCCCTAAACAGGAAAAAGCAGCTGCCACAGATCTGCCTGTAAAACTGTCCCTTGCTGCTGCCTTGAGCCTCTCTGCCATCGCTGGACCACTCGCGGAGATGAGTACAGGCAAGGATGCGTCCAGATACGCGAGCTTCCCAACCATGGGCCCAGGTTCCAAGGACTGGGTGAATGCCATTGAGTTCGTCCCTGGGCAGCCCTACCGTGGTCGCATCACCCCTGCCCACACAGAGGCCCCCGTGCAGGGCTCGGTGCCCAAGGCCGAGGCAGAGACCAAGAAACAGGTCTGCCCGTATGCCGCCGTGGGAGAGTGCCGCGATGGGGAGAACTGTGTGTACCTGCACGGCGATGCCTGTGACATGTGTGGGCTGCAGGTCCTGCACCCAACAGATATGGCCCAGAGGTCCCAGCACATAAAATCTTGCATTGAGGCCCACGAGAAGGACATGGAGCTGTCCTTCGCCGTGCAGCGCAGCAAGGACATGATGTGTGACATCTGCATGGAGGTGGTGTACGAGAAAGCCAAACCCAGCGAGCGCCGCTTCGGCATCCTCTCCAACTGCAACCACACCTACTGCCTCAGGTGCATCCGAGAGTGGAGGAGTGCTAAGCAGTTCGACAGCAAGATCATAAAGTCCTGCCCCGAGTGCCGGATCACATCGAACTTCGTCATCCCGAGTGAGTACTGGGTGGAAGAGAAAGAAGAGAAGGAGAAACTCATTCAGAAATACAAAGAGGCTATGAGCAACAAGGCATGCAGGTATTTTGATGAAGGCCGCGGGAGCTGCCCATTCGGAAGAAACTGCTTTTACAAACACTCGTACCCGGATGAACTCTGATGGCCGTGCAGAGGGGCCACAGAGACAGACAGTGCCAATGTCACGTGGATCCTGGGCGGGGACGCCGAGCTGACTGCCTCTGAGCAGGAGTGGAACTGGTTTCACGATGAACTGAAGGACTTTTATGAGTGGGACCCACAGCGGCTTTGCGTGGCCCACAGGACAGGCCCGCTGAGCCTCAGACAGTTGCTATCCCCTGTGCCGGTGGCAATGTGTGGCTCTCCCAGACCGGCCTCTCAATTCCAGTGGCTGTTTTGACCACTCACTCGGGCCCACTCTCTACCCCACTTCCCTAAGAGTGTGTCTCTGTTTCAAAAAGTTATAAAAATCGATCTTCAAATTAGAAAATAAACAAACAACATATTGTCTTCAGGAGGCAAATATGATCATGTTGGAGAGGGAACCAGTCTGTATCCTATGTTGTTTGTTACTTTTTTTTTTCCTGTTCCTGGAGTCTCATTATGAATTTTTGTGTATTTGATAGGTGTGAATAAGACAGCATGAACTTTACCCCGACACGCACCCCTGTCTGCAGAAAGTAAGACCTTTGTTTATTTTTGAGTTGTTAAAAAATCAAGACTTTCGTAACTGTAGATCAAGTTAGTATAAGACTTAGAAGAGCTTTGGAAACAACTTCCTATATCTTGATTTGAACTGTATCGTATCTCATTTCTTTATTCTTACTCAGAATTTAATACTGGGATTCATTCAAGCTGAGCATGGTGGCACATGCCTGTAAGTAATCCCAGTACTTGGGAGGCTGAGTCAGGAGAATCGCCACAAGATCAAGGGCAGCCTGGGTTACATAGTGAGACGATGTCTCAGAACAAAACAAACCAGGTCTGGTGGCACACACCTATAATTCCAACATGCAAGACTGAGGCAGGAGGGTCATCGTAAGTTCAAGACCAGCCTGGACTACATAGAGCCTCTCTCAAAAAAAAACAAAAAGTTAAAAGTCCAAAACAAAAATCCCCAAACCAGGGTTTATTCTGTGAGAGGTTTGGGCACAGGGCCAGTAGATCCTGGATTAGAGAGAACAACCCACATCTGAACATAGGGCTTTCATTTCCGGTTGTGCCGCCAACCTGGTGATGACACCTCGTCTTTACTCCCAGTGCCACAACTGTCACCTACAGAGACAAAAGTACTTCCTAGTTTATGTATTAACTCGTTTCCCAGTGTTGTAAAAGACAGCCCCTCCTAGGAACATGAGACATTAGGTAAAATTGCATTTTTTCTCTAGTCAGGTTTTATCGGTACATTTAGGTGTGCATAACTATCACACTCACCCTAGAGAATCTGTACCTGTTCGTGATACAGCTTGATTCCCTTCTCCCCACACCCCTGCCCCCCCCGTCTACAAAAGCTTTGTCTCCGTTTTTCCTTTTTTTAATTTCCTTTCCTTTCCAACTCCTTTGTTCCCCTCCCCAGTTGAACATTTTCTTCCTATTTCACAAGTAAAATAGTATTTCTGTCACAACCTTTTTGTAATGTCGAAGATTGAATCTAGATCTTTGTGCCTGCTAAGCATACACTCCACCACTAAGACCAAAAAGCTTATAATAATTGAGAAAAATGTTGGATTTTTTTATTCATCCTGCTTAATATTTTTTTTTTCCCCTAGAATTGAGAATTGAACTCGGGGCTTTCATGCATATGTTCTACCACTCAGTTACATCCCCAGCATGAGAATAAAAATAAATGTTAATATCTCTATGTGTTTGCTTTACTTAAGAAATGTGTATGTTAACTACATTCATTGGTTATAGCTCTGGGCTTCTGGTATAAACATTTTCCACCCTGATGTCTGGTTTGTTATGTTGTAAATTGCAGACAGCCAAACTGGGGCTGATTTTCACCTGTTTCTCTACTTCTGTACTATTTCTGATTTCCACTGTGGTAGAGTAGGTTTCTGGTTTGCTTTAGCAAACGAAACAAAGCCTTATCCAGCTTTGGGTCAGAACCTTGACATTTTTATCATGTAGTCCTATACTGCACAATTCAAATCCCAGATGCTAGAGGTTAAGGTCTGGTGTGGTTGTTTCTTTTACTCTCTGTTTCATAGTACTAAATGTTCCCATTGTTACTATGTGGTCTTACTTAGTTTATACTAGTTTTTTAAGTGATTTTTTAGTCTCTAACAGGAATTTTGAATCCAGCTTTAAATCTTGATATACTGCCTTGTAATGTCAAATTTTCAATATATCTGAGGACCTTTATTATAAACACTTCAAGAAGATAAACTCCTTTGTATTTAAAATGTTTTATAATTGTTCAGAGAATCCATCCTGTCTAATTTTCAATAGACTAATAATTACCTCAAAACACGGTGTTGCCTCTAGCATTAGTGGTCCCACCAGGTGGAAAGAAATGGCAGATTTGATGGAGTCCGCTCCCTTGCCTTCGATCAGAGATCGTCTGGCTGTCCTCCACCCTTCCCAGGAGCTTCTGGAGTACTATCAAAAGAAGATGACTGAGTGTGAGGCAGAAAATGAAGATCTCTTGAAGAAGCTAGAACTGTACAGAGAAGCTTGTGAAGTACAGGTAAAAAAGACTGGCTAGGTGTAATGGTGCATACCTATACTCCTACCTACTCGAAGCTGAGGCAGGAGGACTCCTTGAGCCCACAAGTTCAAGACCTGTGCAACATGGTGATGATTCTCTGTCTAAAAAAAAAACTCAAATTTTTCGAAATGGCGGAGATAATGCATGCATTTTGAGGACTCCCTCAGTCTTGTTAGAGAAGCTCCTGAAGTACAGTGTGTCTCACAAGCAGATATTTTACAGATGAAGTTTTTAGTCCTCAGCCCAGATAGCTACTTTTCATGCCCCTCCATAAATCACAGCTCCCAAATTGCTCTACCTCTCAAAGATTTTTCCTTTCTGTGACAGCGTCTCACTGTGTGGCCCACCTGGCCCAAACTACTGGGCTTAAGTCCTGCCTCAGCCTCCTGACTAACTGGGATCACAAGCACATGCTTTTTCTACCTCTAAATCTTAAACTTAGGCTGCAGTATAGCTCAGTGGCAGAATGCCTAGCATCTGCAGTGCCCTGAGTTCAATATCCAGCACCACAAAGTAGTAATATTAATAATATCAACCCGGACGCACTGGCGCACGCCTGTAATCCCAGCAATCTGGAGGCTGAGGCAGGAGGATTGTTTCAAGTTTGAGACCAGCCTGAGCTACAAAGTGAGCTCAAGGCCAGCTTTTTTTTTTTTAATCTTTTTTTTTTTTTTTTTTTTTTTTTTTTTTGCGGTACTGGGGATCGAACTCAGGACCCTGCGCTTGCTAGGCAGGCGCTTATTCCACTGAGCTATATCCCCAGCCCCTCAAGGCCAGCTTGAACTGCATAGCGAGACCCTGCCTCAAAAAGAAAATAATATAATAATAATAATATCGTCTCAAGCTGGAATCTCTCCCTCTCTGTTCTCCCATCCCCTTATAGTGCGTTGTTACCTCTATAGCTTCCTGACTTTTCAGCTTTCTCTGTACATATCAATGTCTGAGGTCATGTCCTTTCTAACCTAAATCTCATCATGCTTTACTTCACTAATAACTGTATTACCTACCACGACCAGTCAGGTTTTGCTCCACCTGCACAGCAGAAAACCTAACTGCAGCAGAATCCAGTGCCCTACCACCTGCTGTCCTGCAGCATTACCAGCGTGGGCCTGGGTAATTCTGTGCTGTTGGGGGTGCTGTGTGTGATAGGGTGTTCAGTGGCTCTCCTGGCTTCTATCCACCAAATATCAGGAGTGCAGCCCTCCTTGTTGTGACAGTCAAGACTGTCTCCAGACATTGAAAAGTGTTTCTAGGGCCGGGTGGGGAGGAGTGGACATGCGTATATTCTCACACTTGAGAACCGCTGTTCTAGAAAGGCTGCAAGTCATTACAGAAGGAGGGTCCTCCGTCACTGCACAGCAGTTCCTCCTGTGTGCATGGTCAGTGCGCTGTCCCACTCTCCTCCCCTCCTCTGGCTGTGCCTCGTGTCTGGGCCCTGCCTTCCCAGCTCTCCTCCAGCCTGCAGACTCCGCCTAGCCCTCTTCCCTCAACAGGCAATTTACTTCACATTTCTCAGGAAATACTGGATCTCGGGTGTTAACTCATTCACTTACTCATTTATTTATTGCGGTACTGGTGGTGGAGCCCAGAGCCTGTGCAGTGAGCTACATCCCGAACTTTTTAAAAAACTTTCATTTTGAGACAAGGTCTTGTTAAATTGCTCAGGCTGGGCTCCAACCTGCAGCCCTTCCTGCCTTAGCCTCCCACGGTGAGGGGATCAGAGGGTGCCCACCTTCCGTCGTCTTGGATGTCAGAGTTCCTCCAGAGTCTACTGTAAGTGATCGCATCTAACACACGCATTCTCGTACTCTACATGTGACTGTAACTTCCGCATCACCTACCCTGACTCACTTTTCTGCTGAGCTGCAAGTCAGTAGGCCCCTCTTTGAACTGGTCTTTTTCCTGTCCTCCTCTCCTTTGACATATACCGCTATCTTTTCCCCTCCCTCTGTTTCGTTTTCTGAGATAGGGTTTCTCTCTAATTCCAGCCACCCTCCGACTGACTACATAGCTTGGGCTGGCCTCTAACGCTCAGTGATCTTCCTGCCTCAGCCTCCTGAGTGCTGGGATCAGTGTGTACTACCATTCCCAGCTTCCCCTCCCTCTGTTTTTTATCCCTTAACTTTTTCTTTGAGTCTTGGAGAAAATGGTTTGAGCAAATGTTTTCATTGCTCACAGTTCTGCACAGAACTTCCTGCTTCTAATCATTGGCTAAGTCCTGTAGATCCTGCTTCCTGAGTATTAATCCACCCCCATGTCTGCTACTGATGCTGGTTCAGACCTTCATATCTTACCTGAGCCACATGTTACAATGTTGACCACACCTCTCTCCCGGCCTTTTTAGTCTGCATCATGCTTTTCATGTAGCACTGCTGAAATACTTGTAGTTGTCCAAACAAGAGGTTTTTTAGTTGGGCGTGGCATGGTTTCACATTGCCTGTAATCCCAGAATGCTGCAGGGCTGAAGCAGGGTGAATGCAAATGACGTTAGTGAGCTCTAGGCTCAAAGGCTGTGGGTATAGTTCAGTGTGCAGGCCCCAGGTACAGTCCCTAGAATTGCCAAAAAAAAAGGCCCCAGGATACTGATCCGTAAGGAGATAGATCCACTGTGAGTGGGAAGGGGAGCTCGGGAAGGGGAGGCGGGGGGCTGAACAGAGTGAAAGTGTGTTATGCACACGGACCGGCTCTCCACAGTGAGTGCATGTGACCACTGTGTACCACAGGGTGGTAACAAAGGGAATTTTAAAAAATGAAATCTAGGCCTGACGTGGTGCCCCATGCCTGTAATCACAGCACTTGGGAAGCTGAGCCAGGAGGATCACTGTGACTACATAGTTCAAGGCCAGGCTGAACTACATAGTAAGACCCTGTCTCAAAGTGAAATCCCTCTCTGAAAGGCAGTTCAGAAATGGCAAGTTCTTACGTAGGAAGAAAATTGATAGAAAAGGCACAATGAGACTTCTTAATTCAGTTAGTTTGAAGAAAGAGAAGGAAAAGCCTTCCTGTGACACTGAGATAGATTATGGTGAGAGTGATAAGTGTTCTAAAGAAAATTTATGAAGACAGAGGTGATGATATGAGGTGAATCTTTTTTTTTTTTTTGGTTTTGGTTTTATGAGGCAGGGTCTCCCTAGGCAATTCGGGCTGCCTTGACTCTTCGGGGGTTTTTTGGTACTGGGAATTGAACTCAGGACCTTATGCTTGCCAGGCAGGCACTGTGCCACTGAGCTATATGCCCGGCCCTCAGGCCTCAACTCATGTAGCCCAGGCTGGCCTCGAACTCACAGTGATCTTCCTGCCTCAGCCTCACAAGTACTGAGATTACAGGCATGCACTACCATGCCTGGCTGAGAATCATTAATAAAGCCTAGATTGGGCCAAGAGAGAAACAAGCAAAAGGAGATACAGAATTACTTTTGTGTTTTTGTTTGTTTTGAGACTCAGTCCCTGTGTAGTCTCAGGGACCCTCTTCCCCCGCCTGAGTGCTGTGATTGTAGCCAACTGAGTACCAGAACTACGGGAATGCTGTTTCTCCCAGCCGAGACAAAATCGTGACACTGCACGGGCTGGGGGTATAAACGCTTGCCTAGCATGAACAAGGCCCGGGTACATCCCCAGCATTTCAAAAATAAATAAGTAAAATAATGTTTAAGAAATTTATCTAAAAATGGTCTTGTTAGTACCCTGGTCACTGTGTTCAAGAAAGGGTTATATTGCATTAAATGTGAAATGAAAAAAGTTTGCCTAACAAAAATGTTACCTTGTATGTTTTTGTTCATCTTGAAGAACTCAAAAGTAGTTGTTTGCCTTTAAATTACTGACAGCAGCTCTTACTAATGAACATAAAAATAACTAAAACCTGAATTTTTGTATAAAATGCAGATTTGTACCTGTGCCTGAAGTTTGCTATAGAAAGGTTGGTTGCTTTTCTATAAGCACCTTAAGCAGTGCATTTGCCATGGGTTACCATGAACTAATAATGCAATCATAACTTTTTCTTTCTAGATTTAAATATACTTATGAATATAAAATTAAAAGATCTAAAATTAACAAGAATAGATAAAACATGTTTGTATAGTACCAGTTGCGAGAGATTGTCACAGCTTACAAAAGCAACAACTAAAAAGCAAAAATAATGAATTTGAAAATCCATCTATTCCTATGTTTAATAAGACCATTTTTTTTGTTTTTGTTTTTGTCTGTCTTTTTTGAGACAGGGCCTCGCTCTGCAGTTCAGGCTGGCCTTGAGCTCACTTTGTAGCCCAGGCTGGTCTCGAACTCGCAACAATCCTGCCTCAGCCTCCCAAGTTCTGGCATTACATTCATGTGCCACCATGCCCAGCATAATAAAACCAATTTTTTTATTTAAAAAGAATCATTGGAGTTGGGGATCTAGCTTGGTATTAGAGCAAGTGCCTCACCAGTCAGTCCCCAGCATCACAAAAAGGAAATCCCTGTTATCTATGATAGCATTATTATCCCAGAGATGAAAGCCATACAAACACAAATTCATCTTCCCTTCTGCACTTCTTTCGCTGTCTTTTAATTTTTCTATCTAATTAATGATTGCAGTACTGGGGATTAACTCAGAGCCTTCACTCTTGGCTATATTCCCATCCCTTTTTAGTTTGGTTTTTGGGTTTTGGGTTTTTTTGAGGCAGGGTCTCACTGTGTAGTTCAGGCTGGTTGTTGAACTCACTATGTAGCCGAGATTGGCCTTGAACTTACAGTGACTCTCCTGCCTCAGCCTTCCAAGTCCTGGGATCACAGGTGTATGCTGCCATGCCTGGTACCTTTTTAGCTTCTGAGGTGGTCTTTAGGTGGAGTCAAACTTGGAATCCTTGTGCCTCAGCCTTATGAGTAGTGGGATTACAGGTGTGTGCCTCCACTCCAGCCACTGTTCTCTTTGTGAAAACATTTTAACTATCTTAATTGTTTTTAAGTGTACAGTTCAGTAGCATTAAATATATTCATGTCATTGTGCAACCATCTCCAACACTTCTGGTGCAAACTAGAACTTTGTTCCATTAAACAAGTCCTCATTCTCCTCCTATCCTATAACAAGCATTTTATTGCTTTCTATGAAATCGAGCAGAGACCATATTTATAAGGAAATCATATAGTTTCTTCTGTGTGTGTGTGTGTATGAGAGACACTGCATTTAGCATAGTGTCGGCAGCATCTAACAGGACTGTCTTCCTTCTCAACAAATACAAATGCTGTCATGATCCTCTGCTGCTGCTGCTTTCAGACAGCCCCCACCCCTCCGCCATCTCCCAGTTGCTTCGCCCTCTTCTCAGGCTACCGTGGTTTTCATTCCTGCCCTACTTGTGCTCCTCCATTAGGTAATTATTTCAATTGTTTGTACGTTTCCCCATGAAGTTCCACAGCTCTTTTGGCAGGAACCGTATCATTTTCCATCTCTTTTCCTGAATGTCATAGTAATGCTTATTAATAGCATTACCAGAAGGTGTAGGTAGAACGAGAACATATGCATTCTAGGTGTTACCGTCTATATAGGAATGATAGAGTTGGGACACGTGTCAGACCTATTTTGAAGGTTTCCTTTAATTTTTTGTGTTTTGGGTTTTTTTTTTTTCTTTTGGAGACAGGGTCTCGCTATGCAGTTCAGGCTGGCCTTGAGCTCACTTTGTAGCCCACCCAGGCTTGTCTCAAACTTGCAACGATCCTCCTGCCTCAGCCTCCTGGGTGCTGGGATTACAGGAGCGAGCCACCATGCCTGACTTCCTTTAATGGTTTTGATGCTAAGGTGGAATCTAGGGGCTCTTGCATACTGAGTGCCTCCTCTACCACTGGCTATGCCCCCAGCTCATCTTATACCTTTTATTTTATTTGTTTATTTACCAGCGATTGAGCTGAGGGCCTTCACACTAAGCTGTGTCCCTAGACCATGTTTTTGGTTTTTCTGTTTTGTTTTTTGAGACAGGTTCTCATTAAGTTGCCAGGCCTGGTTTAAACTTGTGATCTGGGCCGGGGTACAGCTCAGTGGCACAAATGCCTGCTTGGCCAGCACAAGGTCCTCAGTTTGATTCCCGGTACCCCAAGAAATAAACTGGTGATCCACCTGCCTCAGCGTCAGAGTGCTAGGATTATAGGCATCCACTACACAGCGGGCTCATCCTGAACCTTTTAAACTTAACCTCTGTGCATAGTTTATTGCTGTTGCTTGAATTTGGTGGAACTAGCACTTTGGAATATTTCCACATGAACCGGTTCTTGCATATCAAATAAGAATCAAAGAAGAGGTCCTCACTGAAACCCAGTATCTTTTCAGCTGCTTTTTCTCCCCCCAGCATAAACTTGAATGGGACTTGCAGCAGAGAGAGGAAGAGATTGCTGAATTGCAGAAAGCACTAAGTGATATGCAGGTCTGCCTTTTCCAGGAACGGGAACACGTTTTACGCCTCTACTCAGAAAATGACCGTCTGAGAATCAGGTATCAAGTAGGAGAAGGGAAATGTTGGAGTTATAACTCTGAATTGCACTGAAAGTTATAAATTTATGTCCAGCTATTTTCAGAGGTTCCCCACTAAACAGCCTCTGCGATGAAGATGGCCTGCAGGATCGGTACAGGGAAGGCTCTCAGGAGCAACAAAGGGAGCTGAGTTTTTGGGCATAGAGCACCTGTGTATGAAATGGTGGTAAGAGAAGCAGTGGCCAGCTCCGCAGGGAGCTCTAAGCTTAAAGGGGCCTCAAGGAAGCAAAGGATTCAGACCTGTTCCCCACGCTGATAGTCATTGGGTGCAGAATGCTTTCAGAAATGGGGTAAGCGCAAGCTGCCGTCAGCCACATGCAGTTCTTGGAGAGGGATTTAATGCCTGAGACAGGTGTCTGGGTGCTAACAAGTGCGTCCGAGCCCTGTGCCACAGCATCAGCTGCAGAGCATTTCTGTGTGCGAGTGAGAGAAAAGAAACACACACAGCAAGGGACTTCCCATTGTAACCTTTTAAGTGTAAGTTCAGTGGCATTAAAGTGGTGTGCAACCGTCCCATCCACACAAAGAATGTTTTCATATTTCCACACAGATTTGGTGCCTGTTAATGATTCCCCACCTTCCCTGTGTTCCACTTCCTGTCTCTGTGTTTGAACTTAAGGGTACGTCTTGCAAGTACAATCATGTAGTATTTGAAGTTTTGTGTCTGGCTTATTTTACTTAGCGTGTCTTCAGGGTTCGTCCACATTATAGCATGTGTTACAGCATAATGCTGCTATGAACACAGTTGTGCAGATACCTACAAGATTCTGCTTGGAGTGCTGTTGGGTGTCTAGAGGTGGAATATCTAGATCATATGGTAACTTT
The DNA here is from genome assembly GCA_004027595.1 of Dinomys branickii. NCBI lineage: Eukaryota > Metazoa > Chordata > Mammalia > Rodentia > Dinomyidae > Dinomys > Dinomys branickii. The sequence continues at coordinate 48,909 of PVLD010010453.1, read as the reverse complement.
ACTTTTAATTTTTAAAGGAACTGTCATACTGCTTTTCATAGTGGCTGCACATTTTCATTTCCCCCAGTAGCACATGTGGATTCCAGTTCCTTCATATCCTTGCCCACATTTCTTGTTTTATTTTTTTGATAGCCATTTTAATGGGTGTGAGCAGGTATTCATTGTTCCTTTGATTTGTATTTCCTAATGATGAATAATGGGCAGTGTGTTCATTGGCTACCTTCCGTTCGAGAACTGTCAATTCAAGTTCCTTGGCCATTTGTAATTGGGTTATTTTTCTTATCATTGTTGAATTATAGGTGATCTTTATATATCCAGGTATTAACCCCTTATCAGATATATGATTTGCAAATATTTTCTCTCATTCCATAATTCTCTTTTCCCGTTTTTATTTCTTTGGTACTGGGGATTGAATGTGGGGTACATCTGTAAGCTATGTAAGAATCTGTAAGAATGTAAGCTACATCTCCAGTCCCCAGTCCTTTTTTTCTTTTTTTCTCTTTTTTTGAGACATCATCTTGCTATGTAGTTTAGACTGTCCTTGAACTCACTGCATAGCCCAGGTTGGTCTTGAATTCATTGCAATGCTCCTGCCTCAGCCTACCAAGTGCTAGGGTTAAGGTGTGTGTCACCATGCCCAGCCCCAGTGCTTTTTTTTTGTTTTTTATTTGGAAACATGGTCTCGTTAAGTCACCAAATTGCTTGGGCTGGCTAGAACTTGGCATTCTCCTTCCTCACCTTCCCGGAGTGCTGGGATTATAGGTGTGCACCGCAACGTCCAGCTCACCTTCCTTTCGTACACAGAAGTTTTAAACTTTTAGTTCAGTTTGTCTACTTTTTTTCCCCAAGTCCTACATCAAGAGGCTTTTCCTTTTTTTTCTCTTAAGTGTTTTAACGTTTTTGGCTCTTATGTGTAAATGTTTGATCCATTTTGAGTAAATTTTTGCATGACATTAAGTAAGGGTCCATCTTTATTCCTTTGCATGTGGAGATACAGGTTCCGTGGCTCATTTGTTGAAAAGAATGAGCTGCATACTTTCTTGGTGTTCTGATACCAAGCAGTCTGTCTCCAGCAAGATCCAGTAGCTGGCCAGAAGCTGTGTTTCAGTTTTATATGATTCTCAACTCTAGATGGCATGGTCATGCTCCATAATCTCAGAGGATCCATGTTACGGTTCTTACAATGAGCTCCGCCATAGAATCCATATGATGCCTTGTCTCAGTCACAGATACCATAATTTTTTTTTTTTTAATTTTAAAAGTAAAAGCACAAAAACATATTAACAAACAGACACAAAGTAGCATAAGAAATAGTACAATCAAAACTGATTTACAGACAATGTGACATGGACTCAACAATGGTTGTTGCTTTACCTATTGATATCTTCGAAGTGTATATTCATGAACACAGATATAGACATGCGAAATTGGTCAAACAATTAATCATCTCAACAACATAAAAAACAAAAGAAACTGGAAAGCATTAACAAAGAGGCACAAAGTAGTACAATAACAGTAAGATCAGAATTGAATTATAGACAAAGCAACAAAAAACCAACAATAGTTGCTGCTTTGCATATTGATATCTTCAAAGTGTGTGGTCAGGATAACACATAAAGACATATAAGACTGATCAAATAACCTGTCATCAATTATTCCTTAGCATTAAGTGATATAATACAATAGTAGAACCTTGTTAGGCCTCATGCACATATGTATAAATATATATACATGAATACATTTTTGCCTTTTTCTTTTCTCCTTTCCCTCATCCCATCTGTTCTTTGCTTTTGAACAGATTTCCTTCATGTCTCTGAGTTTATATTCCCACCCTCGGGTTCTTACACCAGTGACACAATACGTTGCCTGCTCATGTACCGCTGATTTATTTCACTTATGAGTATGGACTCCAGTTTTGTCCACCTGCCTACAAAGTTCCCAAAACTGTCTTTCTTTATAGCTGAATAATATTCCATTATATAAAAATGCCACAATTTTTTAATCCAGTCTTCTGTGGATGGGCACTTGGGTTGCTTCCACATTTTAACTATTACAGATTGTGCTGCTATAAACATGGGTGCACATATATCAGAGTGATATGGTGTTTTCAGATCTTCTGGGAAAATACCCAGAAGAGGAATAGCTGGTTTGAATGGAACCTCTAGACCTAGTTTGCGGAGAAATCTCCAAACGGCTCTCCACAGTGGTTGCACCAGTCTGCATTCCCACCAGCAGTGTAATAGAGTCCCTATTTCTCCACAGCCTCGCCAGCATTTGTTATCGGATGATTTTTTCACACTGGCCAGTCTTACTGGGGTGAGATGAAATCTCGATGTTGTTTTTATTTGCATTTCTCGAATGACTAAGGATGTGCAACATTTTCTTATATATTTATTTGCCATTTGTATTTCTTTATCTGAGAATTGTGTATTCATCTCAGCTGCCCATTTCAGGATTGGGTCTTTGAATTTGGACAGTTACATGTTTTTTAATTCTTTGTATGTTCTAGATAGCAGTCCTTTGTCTGAGGGACAGTCAGCTAGGATTTTTTCCCAATTTGTGGGTTTTCTTTTTACTTTGCTGGTGATTTCTTCATATGTACAAAAACTTTTCAGTAGGATGAGGTCCCAATTATTGATTCTTTGAAGTGTTTCCCTTGCAGTTTCATTTTTGTTCATGAACTCTCTGCCTACTCCTATGTCTTCAAGATTTTTACCTACTTTCTCTTCCAATAGATTTAGAGTTTCTGTTTTAATGTTGAGGTCTGTGATCACAGATGTCTGATTTATTCCACTTCAAATCATGGTCTCAAGGTGCGCCCATTTTCCTGCAAAGGACTCAAGTCTATTCTTTATGGCAGAGTGTACTCCCTGGTGTATGAATACCATGTTTTCTTTATCCTGCTTGTCGTTAGAACTGTGAACTACTTCCAAGATTTAGCTATTATTGTTGTTGCTACAAAAATGCATATCATACATCAGTGTAGTACGATGTCTTGAACTCTTTGGGGAAGATACACAAAAAGGGAATAGCTGGGTCAAATGCAAATGCTAGTTTGAGTTTTTTGAGAAATCTCCATACTGATTTACACAAAAGTCGTTTTAGAGTTAGGCTGGTCTTTTCTTGGTATTTGAATATGTCTAGATTATTATGTCAGTCTGCTATCTACTGACAACCGCACCACCAGAAATAAATATCACAGTCAAAGTCCAAAATATCTTCCTCTTAGATACACACACTCACACACACACACAAACACATGGTGCAACCCTTTCCATTCAAGGAGCAGCTAACTGAAAGCAGAGAAAGTCCCTGACAGTCACCTAAATTAATTTTCCTGGTTCTTTGTTGATGTTTATCAATGACCAGTGAAGGATCAGTTGCTATTTTAGATATGCGACAGTTTAAAAAAAAGATGAAAAAATGAGAGAATTAATTCTATAAACAAAGCAATAAAATTCAGGTTAAAAGCAAAATGAAAACAGTTAAATAATAGACTATGTGCAATTAATACTTTCAGAGAGTTTAACTATGATATCGTTTCAGTGAAATTAAATATCCTAGTATGAATTTAAGCAAAAGATAGATAAAATTTTAAATGTGGTGAGTGAAAATTTAATCTCATGAAATGTTTGAAAAAGAAAATAAAAATTATTTCAGAACATAGAACTGTAATGATAAAGAGATAAACAGTTGTAGATCAAAAGATTGACAAATGGAGGAACAATCATGAAATACTTAAGTGTACAAAGAACGGAAGAGGTACGAACAGCAATTACCAAGAAATAACAGAAGGAAAATTTTCAGACCTGAAGATAGAGACTTATGTCTTTAGAATGAATGCATGCACAATTATATCAAGGTCTGACTTTTTAAACCCCATTTAAACCTATAAATATAAATAAGAATAGCAAAAGGCTAAAAAAGAAAATCTCCCTAGAAGTTTCCAGACAGAAAAAGCAAAAAAATTTCAAGAAAATAAAAATCACAGTGAAACTTGGATTTTTCACAGCCCCAATGGAAGGTAAAGGAAAATGCTTCATGTGCTATTTGTGCAGAGTCAGCAGACAGAGACAGCTCATCTCCCAAACACTGCTTCTGAAAACAATTAACACGTAATGCAGGGAGAAAGGAAGTCACCGAAGAAAGTGTGGTACATGTGCTTCAGAAAGCGCACATGATGGTCTCAGCATAAAAACTACGTAGGAGGCAAAGGCAAGTCCCTCACTGTGTCTTAAAATTTATATATCGGTGTGTATTTGTAATACATAATGATGACATTTATCTTGGGGAAATAGTGCATATTAATATCACACCTGAATCGTTTTCCTCCCCTCTCTCCTCCCTCCCCTTTGTTAATCTCCCTCCTCAGATCCCTTTCCCATCTCCACATAGTCTACCCTCCTGTTTTTTGTGACCTATCTTTTATTTTGTTCTCTAACTTATTTGGGTTTTGGGTTTCTAATAGAACAAAACTCATGTGATATTTAACCTTCTTGTCAGGTACATTTCACTTACCACCATGCCCTCAAGATGCACCCATTTTTTCCACAAATGACTCAAATGTATCCCTATGGGTAAATATTTATCATTACTATTTAACATTTTCTTTACACGTTCATCTGATGATGGACACATAGGACTCTCTGTCTCTTCCCAAAAGAGTTGAAGACAGCACACTACAATGGTGCACACTTTGGATCACTCACTAATTACCAGGCCATTCACTAAGTTCTCAGAGATTAATATTACTAATTTGAAGTTAACATACAGCTCCTAGATTAAACTAACAAGAAGATATATAGAAAGTCCAAGATCAAATATAAAGTTTCAAGAAAGAAAGACAGGGCAAGGCAAATTAAAATATGAAATGATTTTGATTAACAGATAAATCCTAAAATGTAGAATGTTGAAGCCTGAAGGTTTTTGCCTTTACTTGCAAAAGTTCAGTGACCTAGAACCCCAAATCCTTCAAGAATCTACCTGGTTTGGAAACAAGTGGTATTCATGTCATCTTAACATGGCCAACATTAAATTAGAACTTTAAATTTTCAGACTCCACCTCTAGAATCAGTAACAGTGACAAAGTAGACTGCATGTGACAGAGATTTTTGATCATATGGAGAAATGTCGACAGATAGGTGATGCAGAATGGAAAGGGAGAAGAGAGGAGATGTAATGGTTGATGAAATACAAAAGAATTTTAAGTGTATTGCTTTAGATTATATGAGTGACAGATATAAATGAATTTATTAAAAATATGGAGCTTGTGGGGGAAGGGAAGAAGAAGTAAGAGTTTAATTCTAGTTAATTTTCAATATATGGTTTCAGGCCAGGTGTGGTGGCACATGCCTATAATCCTGGCACTTGGGAGGCTGAGGCAGGAGGGTCATTGTGAGTTCAAGACCAGCCTGGGCTACAAAGTGAGCTCAAGTCCAGCCTGAATTACATAGCGAGACCCTGTCTCAAAAAGACAAAAACATAAGTAATTTTGAAGAAAAGAATTGATTTCAAATATTTTATTATATTTTTTTATTTTACATTTTTTCATCTGACTCTTGTCAACATTAGTAATTTGCATCCAAAAATTATATTTGGTATCTAAATTTAAACTTATTGAACAATTCACTTACATAACTCTATTAACAATTAACTTTTAATCATAATATTCTGCATAAAGGGAAATAAACTCTTTGAGGTAATTTCAAAAATTGCACTGCCACACTGCAGTTTATACTATACTTATGTAAGTGTGGTTCTCTAGATTTTCCTTCTCAGCTTAATGTTAAGGTTCACTTTTCAATAATGACCAGAAAAATATAAAAGCTCATCAAGAAAGGAAAGGATCTCAAACAGTTTAGAATAAATTTCAAAAAGAGTCTTAAAAATGCATTTCCTCTTAAACACAACATTTCATTTTCTACTCAGTTTATTCTATCAACTATTGCATGTGTATTTGCATTTTAATCAGTGATTTCTTCTGATCAAGTCTTCTGGCTTAAATATCTTAGCAGGTAACTTGACAGTTACCAGACTTTTCCAGAAGAATAAAAGAGGAGATAGTAGAAGAGGAAGACTTACAGAATAATTATTTCAGAATTTTATTCCAGAAATGCTAGAGCTCAGGAAATATAAGTAAAATCTGTAGTTTGTAAGAGGGCTTCCAAGACTGGAAAACACCATATTTTTGCTGCTGTTGTTGATTCTAACGTATACACCAGAGCTTATGTATTGAACATGGCCATACACTAGGGCTGCACCCCTAAAATTTGTCTGAATAAGAATCTTAGGAATTAGGAGTGAACCTGAGTGTCATATGATTTTGAGTACAATCTGCAGCATACTGGCTAAGCATATGCACTCAGTCTGACAACTGTTTATTGCCTCTCAGCAAGGAATTAATCTCTTTGTTGCTCTACTCCTTAGACCATAAAGTGAAGAGAATCATCCACATAATATCTGTGTGATGTGCAAAATGAAGAGATGACACATGAAAAGCCCTTGAAAGAGTGTCTGAATCAATTAATGTTTTATGTCATTATTATGAAGAGATTAACAAAATATCACTTGGTTCCAGAGCGTTCTCTCAGTCAGAGCCGAGTGCCTTTTTGTGATTGTCTTACTCTCTACTCACTCCAGAGGGCGGGTACACAGAGATTGTTGAGATCCTCTCTTGCACTTGGAGTGAACAGCATTGTGTTGCCATCATTTTCTATCTAGAGGTCCCAGGTGTCAATGTCATGAAGTCCCCCTGTCACGTTTCTCTTGATGCATTAATGCAGGATGGAGGAAGAGGTGAAGGCTGATGTGTATAAATCTGGGATGTTGTGAATCTCAGAGTCCAAAGTCCGTAAATGTAGACAGAGAAACAGTCCTCAGCTGCACCCTCCAAGCAGCACTTTGTCTACCAGCAGATGATTTTTCCTGGCCTACTATAACCTTTCTCTCTTAACATCCGAGGGTACTTTCATATCTAGAGTCCAGCTGTAGTTTCAGTAGAGAGAAAATTTTTTAAAACGTGATTTTCCAAGTTACTTATTTTATCTCGGTTTTAGATATTTTCCCATCTTCTATAACTTTATCAATTTATAGACATTCATATCTATCAACCTACACACGTGTATTATATGCAAATACACATTGACATCATCTATCACTATCATAGAAAGTGAATGCAAGCTTAATACTTTAAAACAACAGAAATTTCTCTTACAATTTTCAAGACCAGAAATTGAAAACGAGTTTTGTTTTGTTGGATCAAAATCAACATGTTGCCGCGTGGCACGGCCTCCAGAGGCTGGAGGACAGAATTCACTCCCGGCCTCTTCCAGGCTGGTGCCCACAGCGGTCCATGTTCTCAGGTTTCCCTTCTCCGATCGCTGTCTCCAAGAACACAGTGCTTTCTCCTCCTCTGTCTACACCCACTCTTGCATTACAACGAAATATCATTCTTCCATTCTACCTGGATAATACAGGGTGATGGCTCCATCTCATAATTCTTAATCACACCTGCAAGTTCTTCTATAGGGTAACATTTACAGTTCCAGAGATTGAGACATGAATATCCTAAAAGTGAACATTATCTAACCTAATCAGATTTCTCTCCTTCTGAATCATTTTGTGTTAAAGGTATCACTTTCTTCCTCATCACAGAACCTGGAGATCTCACTATAAACTCTACCTAATTTTATTCTTACAACACTGACATTTAACGACAATCTCTTCTTTGCACCAAAGACTCTAAAATCTACACTATTCTCTGCATGTACACTGCTGCCATGATGGAGATCTAAAGCAGCCTGATCTGTTCTGTTTCAACATCCAGGTGCATCTTCAGCTGTTTTTAGGTCCTTGCTTCGCTCAGTGGTTTTCCACTGTTGGTAGAATCTGAACTGCTCTCAAGTACCATTCTGCCCTACTTGTCTCTGCTTGCTCTCATCAGCTGCTAAGTCTTCATTAACTACAAATAAAGCCCATGTCTTGTACCATAACAGAATGCACATTTTTGTCCTCGGGAGAGCTCTCATCCTACATCCACTGGAATACTTTTCTAAATCTTTAGGAGCCGTATAATATATCTTCAAAATTGTTCCTGTGAAGATTTTTCTAAATCACTTGGGTAATGCATCACCCAAAGATTCTTCAGCTCTTGGTAGTTATCTCTTAATAGAAAATTAGATTTACAACTAATACCACCTAATTTGTAGCTATTCATTTATATTCTTACCTCCTACATTACGTGACTCTGCTATCTTATGTAACTTTGTTTTCTCCAGTGTCTAGGAAAATGTCACTGCAGAATGGGAAGTCAGCAAGCATGATGTAAATCAGTAAGGAAATACCACCGTGTTTATACTATGTACCAACATCTATCCAGCCCAGCATGCTTTGAACTTCAGGCACATACAAGAAGCATTATTGTCATCTATTTGAAAGCTAGGTTATGGTAAAAAAATAAATTTTTTGCTAAAATCTAAAGAGATTTAATCAAGCAAAAGTTATCTTTTTAATGCAAAATTTGATAAGGTTCAACAAATTTCCGGTACAATTTAAGTGGTCTTTTAGGAGATCAGATTAATTGTTACATTTGTGGTTTCTTCATTGCACAATGTGGCCATCATCACATGTAAAACTGGAAGCAAAGGCTATAGGATGACAGAAGGTGACAGCCCTGTATAACTGGAAACGGACTGGGAACGATTGTTTTCCATGTGTCCAGAAATCAGAGGTTTACTGAGTAAGATGGAAGTGTTTCTTGTACATGGTTTCTAATTAACCCTGAGGAGATCCAAATCACCACTCAGACGTTAACCTAATTCTATCTCAATTTTCCTTTTCTTCTTCGAAACAATTAGCCCAAAACAACTAGTCCACTATGAATAGGAAGATAAAGACAGCAAAAGATATATTCATTGCCAAATTAAATGGTTAAAGACACTCATGTCCTATATATATTACTTTCTCTTTTTCACTCTAGAAACCTGTTCTGGAATTTGAAAGTACTCTCAAATAATTGCACATGTTTTAAAAGATGTTTACTCAAGCATTCTGTTAAAACTCCTTGGTTCTGTTAAAAACTTTTTCTTGGAAATTGTTCCTCTCAACTCTAACTTTTATCCTATTATCTAATGAACATGGACTGCTTTGCTTGATTATAAATTATTTCATTGAATGATGAAAACTCTTCAGATGAGTTTCTTTAGCTTTCCTTCAGAGGCTCATGACTAACAGCAAATATCTAATGATGATTTAATGAGATGTCAAATCTATATGTTCTGTGAATATAATTCAGAACACCCTCATATCAGCAATGCTAAGCTCCATCTACCAGATCCCTTGCTAAAACAGGTTGGCGTATTTTCCACAACCCACTATCTTTAACAATAAGAGGCCATTTGCTTAAAATATTCAAGGACACAGGATATATACAAACATTTTCTCTACCCTGTTTTATTCTGTGCATCTCATGCCCAATAAACTCTGAACCTAACATAGGGTACCATTCTTTTTCCATTACACAAATACGCTAAAAATGAACTACATGTGTGACACTTGCATATATTCCATTTCAGTAGGAGAATTTCACCCTAGAGTGTTATGTAACAGCAGAAAGTTCAAATTGGCCCAAATAAATGAGCTATAACTTCTATGAAGGCAAACAAAGTTACAAGCAAAACAACCGCTAAAAATACTAAGTTAGCAATTACACAAAAATCCATGATTATAAACATTGTTTTCTAAAGTACTTTTGCCATTCATACAACTTTTTTTCATTTATTTATCTATGAATTCATCCAACAAAAAATGATTAAATGTTTACTCCACTTGGATTCCACAAAATGTGGAAAATAAAACATGAAGGGAAAAATGTTTGCACTGGAAAACTTCTAGATTCCAGTGTGGGAGATGCTGTTTGGAGACTGGGTGTGTTTACACTTCCAGAGCCTTTGATAAATGTGCACATAACATTATTAGAACACGGCAGTGTAAACAACATTTTATAAAGAGATGATTGAGGTGCATACATCAAATAGATCACAAAATAAAATCATCTCACAGAAAAAATGAGGCATTGATTAAATTTGGCTTTATGATATGATTTAGCTAGATTGACAGAATGTGGAGATGTGGGAGAAAATTCCAAAATAGAGCCAGTGAGTATTAAAAGTAGTGGCAAAGGAGCTAACCCCAGAAAACTCACAGGGACAGTAGCTTGTGTGTGGTGAAGCTACTTACTGTAGGTATATGGCTGTAGTGGATTGATACCTGGTGGTCAACTTATCACCCCCCCGCTGAACTGAGTAAGCATGGTGCCAGGAGTGGGTGGCCCACCTGGGGGTTGTTGCCAGCAGCGTAAGAGGCAGAACTGGAGAAGGAAAAGCTGTGGCCGTTGGGAGGGAAGAAAGGCTGTTGGAGCTGGTGGAAGCTGTGGGTTGTTTTGGAGGAGCTCGTCATGCTGGCTTTCCTGATGAACTCGGCTGTTTTCATCCTCCAAGGAGCTCAGGACCTCGTTGGCACTGAGAATGGCTTTGGTTCACGCTGGGGGAGCTCTGGTCCTCACTTTGAGCATCACTTGCTAGTTTCAGAGGGGAAGATGATGCGCTGCTGGTTTCCAGGAGAAGCTTGTTGCATTGTTTCCCTGAGGGGAACTCGGCCATAGAGTTGCTGAGGACGGCTGTAGTACCTTTGGGGAGCTCTGGTTCTTCTGAGTGTTGCTTCCTGGCTCCAGGGCAGATCCCTCAGCCTGCTAGCACAGCTCCTTCATCCCGCTGGCACAGACTTCCTAGATTCCACCACTGACCTTTGGGCCTTCCCAGCACAGATCCATGCAACAGGCCTGCATGAGACATTGTGTGGGCTCTGGGCCTCCAGCTGGATTCGTGGGAGACATTGTTATGATCTCTAGGTATTCAGCTGGACTCGTGTAGGACATTCTCATGGGGTCCAGGCCCTCAGCCGCATTCCTTGGTCCTAGTGTGTGGGCAGATTTCCTGCACTCTTTTGTATATCGCTCTTTGGGTGACTATTATAAATAGTCATATAAAGTATGTGTCCTGTATTGCATTGTTCCCCTTGCAAAAATAAGCCCCAAACCAACACAATGGCAAAGAGTAACATTAAAAACATGTTAGAAAATACTGACAAATACGATCACAAACATGCAACAGGTTAGCAAAGACACCAAAAAATAGCTACTTTGCAAATACAGAAATACACAATTGAACCCTGAGTCAATAGCTTCAGTTCTGGTATTACAGAGGAAAGAGGTAATATGGGCATCTTCTCACCCTTTCATAGAACCAAAAATCCTGCAGAACACTTGCTACAGGTTGCGATATGCGACATTTTTCTGTCCCCAGTCTTCTCCTATTCTGTCCTTGTTACCTCATTAATCCATGATAAACCCAGGATTTATTGAGTGCCTACTAATTATTGTGTGCTGATTTGGGAACCAGTACGTGCTCTTGTCATGTATGTATTACATTCTAGACTGAAAATATCATACACACAAATCATACATTAAATCAAACAATAATTTGAAAACAATGGAAACAGGGGATAAGAGGGCTCTGAACATGAGAACAGCAGAATCCCTGCATTATAGGTATATACAGTGAAGTGTCTGGGTAGGAGATATTTGCACAATAAAGGCAGTGATGGAGTGATCATAGGACTAACTGGCAGAAACTCTACAAAAACAAGTAGAACACTGTTGTGTGCTTTTCCTGTTCCATGTTCCGCTAGCCATAGTTAAGAGGTCAGAGGACCCAGAGATGAATGAACAAGGTTGCGGGTGCTGTAGTAGATGGCAGTGAATGTGCCTCACACTGAGAGATATAGAAGCAGTTATTATAGTGAAAAACACTCCCTTTTCATCTGGAATACCTGGGAATCTCTCACAAAATTTGAGCACAACAGCAAAAAAAAAGATGACTTTTAAAAATTGTGCTCAACTGAAAAAAATAAAAATAAAAATTGTGCTCACTTGTTTCCACAGAGAGTAGAAAGCTGGAGTCAGGGTTAGAGGTGAAGGAGGCCTGTCCGAGGCAGCTGCCATAATGCGCATGAGACAACATGGCGACTTCAGTCAGTAGGAGCAGCGGAGATCTCCATTTGGGATTTGTTTTGTTATAGAAGAGAGGAAGCACTGCTACATCGGCCGTGGGGTTTTTATATACTATTGAAAGCTTCCATTTTCCCAGACTTATCTCGTGTTCTCCACTGGGACTCCTATTCCTTCAGTACAATATTCTTTCAGTCCATCTAACTTAGAAAACTGAAAAAGAATAAAAAAGGAAGGCAACTGCCTCACAGGGGTCACAGACTGTTTTCTTGTAGACACTTTCCGAATACATTGGTTAAAAAATGGGAGCGGATATTAATTTAGAGTGAGGCTGGCAAGTGCATTACGGCGAAGAGCTCTACGATGTCGTCCATGAGTGTATTAAAATGGAAACCAGCAAGAGTCAGTCATACGAATCAGACAATTAAGAGACCAGTGTTTGCAGGTCAGTCACAGAGGCCTCTGAAATTCTGCGCCTGCACAAAATGCACAGTAAATCCTAAATGCAGACATTAAAAGAAAGAAATGAAAAGAACAGTGTCAGAGATGCATTCTAATTCTGGCTCTGCAAGTGCCTTGTTTTGTGACCTTGACCAGATTATCCCTTTATATCATTTTTCTGACAAAACTGGACTGATAGTGACAGGTCCTAGAGCTGCTGACAGCAATGAGTTAACAAATCACATCTAAAATTCCATGGAGAAAAGTAATATTGCTACAATGATGATATTGGGTGGAACAAAAGTTATTCAAAAATGTTTCCAGAGATAAAGTGATATGCATTTCTCCAAACACAAATTTGTTCTTGTCCAGGCCTGGGTTAGTGTCTATTAACACAAATAGGACTCAGGGATTAATTAGTGACACAGTCTCTTGTTAGAATTTGACACCCTTTGAATAAAATTTTGCTTGTTTGGACTATTCATTCTTTGAATTCTGATCTTAAAATATTCTTCCTTAAATTAAATTATTTCTTGTTTAGTATTGTGGCACCATTTCTTTGTAAAGCCATCAGTTCTAGAGAGCATGGGCATGGCTGTAAAGCCAGAATGGAGTACATGTTAGGCTCCCCTCTTGATCCTTTGAGTATCACTTCAGCATTCCAGTTTTACAACATTTTGATTTTCCGCAGTAGAAAGGGAGCAGTGCAGCAATGCGAAATTTAATTTGAAGATGAGCAACTTTCAGAGCTAGGGAATAGTCATTTCTTTGTCATAATCGGCTCCAAATAGGCCAGTGCTCCAACTTAGTGGCTCAGATGAATGGAATTTTTGAACCCCAGGAGAAGCATCCTTCCTTTTATTTGAGGTTCTCACTGAGCCAACCAAACTGATGGTGGGAGACTCGGCTCAGTTATTTTCCATGCACATCAATCGCACCTGTGTCTCTCTCATTGCAAGGAAAGGTGGCTTCAGTGGAAACCAGTAGACCAATTTTTATCATTTTGATACTGAAAGTAATTACCACCCCTGGCTTTTTTTCCTTATATTTTGAATGTTTTAATATTTTATCTCTGAACATTATTCATTGTGATATCAAAAGTGTATAGGGCCATGTTTAATAGCATAAGAGATTTATTCCACTTTAAAGGCATTTGTCAAAGCATTGTCTGTGGAGCCTGAGAACATGTCATGGAAATTTGCACCCTGTCATCACATGACACTAATCTGAGGTGTAGGGTATGCAGAGGTGAGGAAGGGAGTCAGAGTCTCCAACATGGCACACTGAGCAATGCTCTGCCCTGAGCTAATAATAAAGCTATTTGCAACATTGTTAGTCTTTAAAAATAGGGAAGAGATTTGTAGGTTTTACAGGGACATAGGTTTTTAACGTGTTTTGTGATATTGGACACCAAAAAAGGTTATAAAATAGACAAAAGGTATATTTCTTAATATTTATAATGGAACACCTCTAATTGTCAGAATATTCACGATATGTCACAACTGGCTAATTTAAGACCAAGTGTGAAGTTATTACAGTTATTGTAGCAAGTCTGAATAGTAATTATATTAATACAGTTATAATACTTCCCGTCCATTGCACTTGAACTGCACTCATATAATAGGAGATTCTACCTAAGTAAGATATGGGCTTTTGGTTTTTATTATATCAATATTTCTGTTAATTAGTAGATGAATTAGAAATCACATTAAAATTAAGGCTGCTTGGGGCTGGGGATATAGCTCAGTGGAATAAGCGCTTGCCTAGCAAGCGCAGGGTCCTGAGTTTGATCCCCAGTACCGCCCAAAAAAATAAATAAATAAAAAATAAAATAAAATTAAGGCTGCTTGTTTAAAAGGAGCTTCAGATATATTTTTAAAAAATATGGCTCAGACATTATTAAAATAAATTAGGAAATATCCTTAGACCCAAACCCTGAGTTGAAAATCTCATCTTTCAGATTCTCACCTTTAATTACTTTTCACTCTTAAGCACTTTCGCCTGCTGTGTGCATTACTTAGTCCTACTCTACTGTTTTCATGTTTCCCTTACATCTTATGTCTTAGTTTCTTTGAACTAGAACTGTTAAAACAGCTAAAGTTTATAAGCTTTATTAAACTCATGTAACTCCCCAAGCACCCAGATTTGCAAAAGAATAGAGATGCACCTGAACAAAATTAATATATTGTCACTTTTTCTGAAAACCTTGCTTCTATTACAATTATTAAAATTTGAATATCTATCTTTGGTGTGAATTTTATCACAAGGAGGGGTTGCCCATATCTCCTAGTCTCAGATGTGATCCTCTCTGTCTATGAATCTGTAAATAGTTGTTAAATGTACACTTGTCTTGACCAATAAGAAAAACTCAGTTGGAACTAATTGATAAAATGAAAACCATTCTGAAAAATGAAATTTCAGAATAGCAAAAGGCCTGGGAGAGTCTAGTTTGATACAGATCTTCAATGTTAAGTAAGCACACTTCAAAGTTAAATGATAGAAACAAATATGCCTTTGATCATATAACTCTCTTTATTCTACAAAGAGCTTTTGTATTAACTCATTTTATCCAGGTGACCTCATTAGGAGATATTTTATGTCTATTAAAAATCAAAAAAGTGAAGCGAGAAAGGCTCCTTGGCTCACAACATTGGTGAATAACAGAGCAAGGCCTTGAACCCAGGTCATCAGGTAACAAACCCAGAGCTACTTCCACTTCCTCACACTGAGACCCACAGTCAAGACCTGGAAGATTTAATGTCTCTGGGGGGTAGGAGTGCCTACGGAGCAGGCTCAGTAAGGGCGTGAAGGAAAGTTTATCAGGATTACTTGTGTGTGTGTGTTTTTCACTGCACACAACCTACCTTGTACTATATGCACATACTGTGTTGTCCGAGTTTGAGATGTCAGAGCAAACCTTTGGTATTGGTGGGAATTGTTGCCCAAGCGTGCAAGGGGCTTCACAAAAGGAACAGTGGAAAATTAGTAATCTAATAATTTACCTCTAAAACTCATGCTGAACAATTATATCTGCAAATAATAAGAAATTTAGTTGAATAAATTATTATAATTGCTTAATGAACATACTGATTGGATGGAATATGGAATAGGCCTACATAGACGTTGAACAGGCCACATAGAAGGTTAAATAAAACAAGTCTTCATGGATATGAGAAAAAGTGTCATGAAGGTTTATTCTCAGAATAAATTAAAGTGCATAAAATGAAAAAAGCAGGAAAAGGATACTTGCAAATCAGATAAACAAAACTAATAGTTTTTAATGCAAAAGAACTATGACTGTATTTAAAAACCAGAAAATTGAACACATTACAGAAAATGAATTTAAACATTACCAAGAACCCCCTTATGCAGAAATAAATGCTACTACTAAATTGATAGAATATTCTTTTGATCACAGTTATATCTAAATTGTTTTAACTAAATTCGTGATGCTGAACACTTTTTCCTACTCTTAGCACAAATGTATCTTAACACTTCTCTTAAAAGTAACAATGTTTTACATCATTACATGATATACTTTTTGCAGTGGGCTCTTTGTGTTCCTTTTCTATTTGTAGAATAAGAGTTCTTTTTCAAACTAATTCTATGAACTCTTTTTTAGCCTAACAGTGATTTCTCTGACATATACAAAAAGGTTCTTAATGATAATAAGAGAAAGGTAGTCAGAGTAGCTTTGCTCAAGGTTCATACTGAGGGAGGATTTTACAGAATATCTGCAAAGGAAACAATGAGGTATATTTATTTTCGGTATCTTTTAGGAAATGAATTTTATTTATGTGTAACATTATATGAGCTTTCAGTTGAAAATTATGAAGCATCTGATACTGCTGTTATAGTATTCATATAGTAACTTTGGAAAGCCAGGTTTTTTTTTTTTTATTTTAAAGACAAAAACCAAACACAACAGCAATGAAAAGAAAATCAAAACAACACAAAAATAACAAAAACAATACATGATCTCAAAACAAAATGGTTACTACATTCCATACTGTTATCTTCGGTGAAGTTGCTCCATCCACCAGACATTAGAATGTAAGATTGATCAAACAATCAAAGACTGTAACAAGTAATAATAATAATAATAAAACATTGGGAATGATACAGAGCTTCACCATACAAGATTGTAAGAGTTCAACAATAATTCTTATACTGCATATTGTTGTTTTCGTATCAGTCATTCTGATTACCAGATTCAAGGGTGCAAAATTGGTCAAGGAAAAAGAACATTTTAAGCATTGACTGTTCCGTTCAATAAACCATAAACAACAGAAATACACATATCCCAGCTATCCTTGTATGTACATATAAATTTTGTTTTTCATTTTAAAGAGTAAAGAACAAAACAAAATAACAAAAACAAATACATAAACAAAACAGCATAGAGAACAATAAAAATTATACAGAATTTCAAAACAAGGTGATAAATTATTAGCAATGGTTGTTATATTACATAATGTTATTTTCAAAGTTGGTTGCATATATAAACAGATATATGAATGTAAGATTGTTAAAACAATTTCACATTAACAGTTCCTTTCAATAAACCAACAGACATTAGCAGTACTAGCTATCCTGTGTATACATATACATGTTTTTTCTCTTCTTTCTTTTCTCTCCTTCTTCATCCCAGTTGCTCCTTCCTATTTGAGCAGTTTCTTTTCCCTTTCACAATAACTATAGTATCTTTCAGATTTTCTTTCCTCTTTCAGGTTCTCATAGTAAGGAGGAAATAGAATGTTTACACATGTGAATCTGATTTATTTCCCTTATGAGGATGGTCTCTAATTGCATCCATTTACCTATAAAAGCCTCTAGTTTACCTTTCTTTATAGCTAAGTAATACTCCACTGACTAAAAATACCACACATTTTTTTATCCATTCCTCAGTTGATGCACATTTGGGTTCTTTCCAAGATGTAGCTATTACAAATAGCTAAATTTATAATTAGTATGTATGCTATAAACATGCATGTTTATAGCATGTTGCTATAAACATGCATGCACATATATCTCCATGGTATGATGTTTTCAGTTCTGAAAAAATACCCAGGAGGGGAAGAGTCGGGTTTAATGGGACCTCTAATCCTACTTTCCTGAGCAATCTCCAGACTGACTTCCACAGTGGTTGCACCAATCTACACTCCCACCAGCAGTGGAGAAGAGTTCCTTTTTCCCCATAGCCCCATCACCATTTGTTATAGGTTGATTTCTTGAAGATAGCCATTCTTTCTGGGGTGAGATGGAATCTCAGCGTTATTTTAACTTGCATTTCTAAATGAGTAATGATGTTGAACATTTTTTCCTGTATTTATTTGCCATTTGTATTTTTTCATGTGAGAAATGTGTATTTATCTCAGATACCCATTTTTGGATTGGGTCTTTGAATTTCAGGGGCTTGATTTTTTTTTAAGTCTTTATATGTCTAGACAGCATTCTTTTGTCTGAGGGACAGGTGTCTAAAATTTTTCCCAGTTTTTCAATTTTCTTTTCACTCTGTCAGTGATTTTTTTAATGCTCAAAAACTTTTCAGTAAGATGAGATCACAGTTGTTGATTCTTTGAAGTATTTCCCTTGCCTTTTGGTTTTTGTTCATGAACTCTCTACCTACACCTACGTCTTCAAGACTTCCACCTACTCTCTCTTCCAACATATCTAGTGTTGCTACTTTAATATTTAAATCCTTAAGCCATATTGACTTTATTTTTGTGCATGGGTCAAGTTTTAGTCTTCAACAAGACAAGTGGAAAGCCAGTTTTTCCAGCACTATTTATTAAAGTGACTATCTTTCTTCCAGTAAACATATTTGGCCCTTTTATCAAAGAGAAAGTGGCTGAGCGTCTTTGTGATTGTGTCTGCATGTTCTAGTTTGTTCCACTGATCTTCAGGTCTGTTTTTCACCAATTCCATGCTAATTGTATTACAGTTGCTTTGTAGTGTAATTTCAAGTCAGGGATTGTGATACCTCCTTCCTTGCCTCTGTTTCCCAGGATTGCTTTTAATCTTCTCAGTTTATTTTGGCTCCAGATGAATTTTAGGAATATTTGCTCTAGATCTGTAAGGTATACCAATGGAGTTTTCATCAGCATTACAGTGAATCTGTTTAAAAATGTGGGGAGTATGGCCATTTTCAAAGTGTTGGTTCTTCTTATGCATGAGCAAGGAATATCTTTCCATTTTTTGAAAAATCCTCTTCAGTCTCTTTTGTCAGAGCACTGTAGTTTTCACTGTATACATATTCTACTTCTTTCGTTAGATTCCTAAGTAGTTCAATCTTTTTGGATGCTATTGCAAAAGGTATAGTTTCCCTTATTTCTCTCTCAGTATGTTTGGTTGTGTGTAGGAATGCTACTGATTTTTCAGTGTTGACTTTGTATCCAGCTATGCTACTGAATTTGTTGATTAATACTAGGAGTCTTTTGGTGGAGTTTTGGGGGTCTTCTATATAAAATACCATGTAATCTGCAAATAAAGATAATTTCACTTCTTCCTTTCTTATCTTTATTCCTTTTATTTCTCTCTCTTGTCTAATTTCTCTGACCAGTGTTTCCAAAGCTATGTTGAATAGGAGTGGTGGCAGTGGAAACCTGATTTTGTTTCTTATTTTAAAGAGAAACTTTTGGTTTTTGTACATTTAGTATGATGTTGGCTGTTTGTCATAGATGGTTTTTATCAGATTGAGGCAAACTCCATCTGTGCCAAATTTCTGTAGGGTTTTTATCATGAATAAGTGTTGGACTTTATCTAAACCTTTTTCTGCATCTATTGAGATGATCATGTGATTCTTGGTTTTAGTACTGTTGTTATGGTGTATTATATTGTTTGATTTGCATATACTGAACCGTCCCTGCATTCCTGAGATTAATCCCTCTTGGTCATAGTGTATTATCTTCTTGCTGATTTGTTGCATTCTATTAGCTAGCATTTTATTGAGAATTGTTGCATCTAAGTTCACTGGGAGATCGGCCTGCAGTTCTTTTTCCGGTTAGTTCTTTCTCTGGTTTTGGTATCAGGTAATACTTGCCTCCAGGAATGAGTTTTGGAGATTTGCTTCCCTTTCTATTTTGTCAAACAGTTTAAGAAGAATTTGTATTAAATTTTCTCTAAATTTCTTGTAGAATTCAGCTGTAAATCCATCAAAACCTGGGAATTTTTTTTTGGTGAGTTTTATATTACATTTTCCATTTCATTACTGATATTGAGTTATTCAAGATTTTTATGTCTTCTTCACTCAGCTTTGGTAATTCATACATATCTAGGAATCTGCCCATTTCTTCTATGTTCTCCATCTAATGAGAGTACAGATTTTCAAAGTAGGTATTGATGATCTAATTTTCTACAGGATTTGCAGTGATTTCACCTCATTTATTCCTTACTGCATGGATTTGCTTTTTTTCTTTCCTTTTTTTTTTTTTTTTTTTTGATAAGGTTGGCTAGGGCTTTACCAATTTTCTTTATTTTTTCAAAGAAACAACTCTGATTCATTAATTCTTTGTATTGTGTTCTTAGTGTCAGTTGTGTCGATTTCTGCTCTCATCTTTATAACTTCCTCCTTTCTTTGAGCTTTGTAATTAAAGTGCTCTTCTTTTTCTAGAAGTTTGAGGCATAACATAAGGTTGTTTATTTGTGCTCATTCTGTTTTCCTGATGTGGGAACCCGCTGCTGTAAATTTCCCTCTGAGGGCTGCTTTCATTGCATCCCACAGGCTCCAGTAGTTTGTATCTGCATTTTTTTCATTGTAAATAGTGTTTAATTTCTACTTTAATTTCTTTTGCGACCCATTGGTTGTTCAGGAGGATGTTATTGAATTTCCAAGTACTTATGGCGTTTTTGTGATTTCTTTTATCATTTATTTCCAGTTTCATTACACTATGGTCTAATAATATGCATGTGATAATTTCAATTCCTTTGCACTTACTTAGGTGTATTCTATGTGCTAGCATGTGGTCTATTTTAGAGAATTTCCCATGCACAGCTGAGAAGTATGTGTATTCTAATGTTGTTGGGTGGAATACTCTGTAAAGGTCTACTAAGTCCATTTGTTTATATGTCTGGTTCAGTTCTGTTGTGCCCTTGTTGATTTTTTTTTGGTTTTGTTCACCTATCTCTCTGTGACAGTGGGGTGCTAAAATCCCTTGTTACAATTGTGTTATTACTTATTTGAGTTTTCATGTCTTTTAACATTTGCCTTATATATTTGAGTGCGCCTACATTTGGTGCATATATAGTTATTATTGCTATCTCTTCCTCTTGCAGCTTTTCCTTAACAAGAATATAGAGACCTTCTTTATCTCTTTTGATCATTTTTGTCTTGACGTTCACATTATCTGCAGACAGAATAGCTACTTCTGCTTTTTTCTGCGTTCCTGTCACATGGAGTATTATTATCCCTCCTTTGATTTCCAGTCTATGAGTTTTCTTTTGAGTTAAATACCTTTCTTGTATACAGCATATTGTTGGATTTTGTTTCTTGATCAGTACTGCCAATCTGTTTCTTTTGATTGGTGAATTGAAGCCACTTACATTAATGGTTGTTATATATATTGAATTATCTTTATCATGTTATTTTCCAACTGTTGGTTCTATACTTTCACTCTCTGTTTAATTGTTTACCTTGCTTGGTAGTTCTTTTCTATTGTTGGTCCTAACATTGTGGTCACTTTTATCTCTTTGCACAGCATCTTTGAGTACTCATTGTAGGATTGGTTTGGTGCTCATGAATTTCTTCAGTTGATTTTTGTCTTGGAAGTATCTTATTTCCCCATCAATGTTGAAACATAGGTTTGCAAGGTACAGCAATCTGAATTGGAAGTAGTTTTCTTTCAGGACCTGAAATACTTCACTCCAAGCTCTTTTTTACTTGATGGTATGTGTTGAGAAGCCTATTCTGACAGGCTTTCCTTCAAGGTGATCTGTTTCTCTTCTCTAAAAGCTTTTAATATTCTGTTCTTTAGCAGAATTTGTGGGATCTTGATTATTATGTGTCTGGGTGTGGATTTATTTTGGTTGTGGCTAATTGGGATTCTATATGCCTCACATGTTTATAAGGTTCTTGTCTCATGTTTGGGAAATTTTATGCTATTATTTCTGCAAATAATCTTTTTATGTCTCTATTACCTCCTGCTCTTTCTCTGACTCCTATCAGACTAATATTATTTTACTTTGCCTTATCTTTCAGCTGTTGAATTGTTATTTGCTATTCCTTTGTTATTTTTAAGAGATCTTTCAGGATCACTAACTGCAATGCTGTCTTCAAGGTCTGAAAGTCTATGCTCCGTTTCATTCAAGCAGTTCTTCCAGCTTTCAGTGGAATTTTTAATTTCTTGAATGTCTCTTTGAATCTGTTTCATGCATTCTAATTCTTTCCTATACTGTTAATTCAAGATTTCCATCTTTTTTCTGTGCTCTTTTATTTTATCTATGTCTTCCTTAGGTATGCCATCCTTCTTTCATTATGGTTGTCATTTCTTTTTTTACCTGAGCAGTTATTTCTGATCTGATTTCCTCTACAGCCTGATGTAGTTGGTTCTTTACCTTATTTGCTATCAGTTGAGAAATTTCAGGTGTGTGACTTCCATGTTCTCCCATGTTGATGTTTCTTGAACTTGTTCTGGGTGGGGTTTTTGAGTGAGATTGCATTTTACTTCCTCTTTTTGTCATTTTCAAATCTCCCTAGGTTTCCAGGCATTCAGGTTCATTCTTGATATGGCAGCAGGATGCAGATACAGGGGTCTCAGGCTCCCAGACAGCTCACCAAGCCTTCCCATCCAAGGCCCTTTCCTGCAGTGCCAGTGTGGAGTGGAGCCCGAGGACCTGGGCACCAGGACAGTTGACCCAGTCTTCCCAGTCCAAGGCCTCTTCCTGCAGTGGTGGTGGGGGCCACAGCCAGAGACCCTGGGCTCCCAGACAGCTCAGAGTCCTCCTGGTTCAAGAAACCTCGCCACAATGGCAGCAGGGAGCAAGGTCTGAGGACCCAGGCTCCCAGACAGCTCACTGAGGTTTCCCAAGTCCAAGCCCCCTTCCTTCAGTGGCCGTGGGGGCCAGATTTCTGATTACTGAATGAAATTATGTCTTCACAAATGCATGCCCTAGCAACAGAATGGAAAATTGCCTGGATGAACCCTGGAAGTGCTCATGCAGAGATGTCTCAATGTGTAATGAAAATGCATGTGTGGTTTTAGGTAAGTGTGAATGAGGATGGTCATTTATTCCTATATCGCTGATCAACCCATTTAACCCATTGATCTTTTACTTTCTTTGACTGTCTATTATGTGTAAAATGCTGTGATTATTATTTGGGTGAGAAACACTTATGAATGGTCCTACTCTGCACTCTAATAGAGAAAATATACAGACAAAAACATGTAATATTAAGTGTGAACATACTTAAGGATGGTTAACTCTTTTTTTATAGATAGCACAAACTAGTAAGGATCCATGAAAGTTTCAGGGACATTGGTGAGGAAATGATTGGTAGAGAAGAAAAAAAATGGGAGAGAAATTATATAATTCAAAATAGCCAAATAAATACTACAATATGTTGAGTCTGAGAAGCTGTAATAAGAGAAGTTTGGAAAATTGTAATGTATGAGAACATAAAAAGTTTGAAGAACTAATGTTATATTATTAAAGATTGGTGTATTCATGAAATGCTCTTTCTTGGAAGACAAACGAGTGAATACTAAAATGAAACATTTCAATAAGTAAGTCTAAAAGCGTTTATTAAAATTATTCAAGAAAGAGAATCTCCATAGTAGCTAGGGTATAGAGCCAATACAATGGCATGAGAACCATTTATGTATAAATAAACCAGAAACTCTTTGCAACTGAATGGTTATACAGAGACTAGTATGTAAAAGTAAGAAGTAATGATGCTGAGAATGTAAGGAGAATGCACACAATTAGCAGAAACATATAATTCAGAAGAGTAGATAAAGCAAAAATATACAAATTAACCTGTCCTTTGATATTTGGGTCCTAGTGACTAAAATATTTAACTCTATGGAGCAAGAGATGTTTCTTCCTTTGGAAAACATATAGTGAAATGTGGGGGCAACTTTTCCCAATGCTGTTTATTTCTTCATTTCAGCTTCTGTTGAAATACTTCACTTTAAAGAAGTATTTCTATCTTATCTATGCTTACTGTTTTTTAACCTTTGTGTGGTCACAATCATAAAATTTAGTTCATTGGATTTTAAAAGTTCTGGTATATTATAAACTTTTAAAGGAAAACATGGATAAAATGACTAGACTTATCTACATTTAGGAGATAGACACAAGGACTATTTAATCACAAGTGGGAAGTAATAGCTAAACATCCCTGAAACTGAAGCCCAAGCATAGTCTTATAATTAGACAAAGTCATAAATTTTAAATTTTTTCTTAACTACCTCTTCATCCCCTTTCCTCTTCCAAAATATCCATCTCCCTGTTAGCTATTACCTATCTTTTATTTTGTCCTTTAATTTACTTGTATTTTGTATCTCTCATATAACAGAAACCATGTAATCTTCAAGCTTGTGTGTCTGACTTCACTCAACATTATGGTCCTGAGGTGTATCCACTGTGAGGGAAGATGTCTGTCTCCAAGTCTCTGAATTGTGATATACTTCAATTGACAGTGAATTACTATACTGTTTTTCCTTGGGGGAGTCTCTAAGATGATTCCCCAATTAGTCCTGCCTCTTGACCACCACAGTCTTACATAAAATTTCCTCACTCAAAATTGATCTGTACAGAGGGACTAACTTCCAATAAGTAAAAAAGGAAAAAAACAAAGGTAGCAAGCCACTTTTCAAATTAGATTACAGAAATTCTGTGGCTTCCACAAGATTGCCTTCTGTTTCTGTGAGGAAAGAAAGTTTCATGTTGTGATCAACTGTAAGAACCAATTCCCAGATATAAGAAAATAAGAATTAGGGACATCTCTGGTCAGCAACGAGGGAGGAGCTGATGCTGTCAGTCCCATAAGGAACTGAGTCACCCAAACAACCTACGTGAGCTTGGGAGTGAATATTCGTCATTCTAATCTTCAGATGAGACTGCAGCCCAGCTGACAGCTTGGTTGCCTCCTGGAACCCAGCCAAGCCAAGCCTAATTCCTGGCATGAAGAAAATACGAGATTCGGGATCCTTTTTGTTTTAAGCTACTGGATTTTGGGGAAAAAGGTTTCCACAGTAGTAGGATATGAATACATTAAGGAATGTTATGAGGAAAGTTTTTCCTGTTCTGTAAAGAAATAGTTCGTTGGACCAAGCATATAAATGTTATCCTGATATCGAGCAAAATAAAGACAAGTCACAGTGTAACTGCACCCTTTTTGTGTAATTTATATGAATTGCCTCTTGGGAATGGAACCAGTCAAGCCTTCCTGTATTATATCAGCTAGTGACAGTTCATTAAGACTTTTCTCCTGGAGGATTCAGCCTGCTTCACAAGATTTTGGGAGAATTTCTGAGTGCAAGCAGATTTTTCTGAAGAACTGCAGAGAGGAAGCAAGTTGTCACTGTGTAAATGCAGACAACATAGACACAAACATTTTTTCTTCCTGTTTTTAAGAGTTGTAGTTTATCTCTGTCTTTTGCAATTTCAGAATTCTACCATGTTACATCATGTTCACTGTACTGTACTGAACCATTCCATACATTTTCATCTCTCTTACTTACCCTAAAACTGTTCCTCATTTATTTGTGGAGCAAATTTCCTCTGGTTCCCTGTTTTCCTCAGATTTGTGCCTTCTTCTTTATGTTCTCCACCCACCAATTTCCAATGTCTGTCTTTTTCCAAACTAGAGACTTTTTTCAGGTGGCAAATCCTACTGACAAATCATTAAGTTAATATTGCTTTCAACTAGGGATGTTGGATTTGAGGGATGTTCTAGCTAATCAGTTATCAGTTTGCGTTTTAGCAAAGATTAGTGATAATAGGGCAACTTTTTTTCCAGGAAGAGGTCTTTGTTAGGAGAGGCTAATTATTATAGCTTAGCACTGGCAGAAAGAGACATTCAGCAGGAATGAAAAGGTACCCCAAATCAGACCCATTTTATTTAAGGACATCTTGATCACAAGCAATTGCCCTCTCTTCCAGTTTATACTGACAATAATCTACATACAATTTCAAATGCTATTTTATTGAGTAGTAACACTGAGGAGGGAAAACATCACTTCCAAATCAGCCCTGTAATTTTATTGCAAATTCAGTAGAAGGAGACCTTTGAATTCTGTGGGTAGCAGAGCGATGAAAGCAGACTGTTTTTCTTTGTCTTTGTTCTTTTTGCTTTAAAATAAGAAAGAAATACAATAATGTAAGTTCAGAAATTAATTTTGCACACAATGGAGTAATAATTTATTATAAAGAAAGATAAGCTTGAGTCAATGTGGACAAATGGATGCATCTTGAGACAGCAATGTTAAGTGAAATAAATCAGATATACAAGCTTAAATATCACATGATTTATCTTATGTGAGAAATCTACTTCAGGACCCACTCTAAACTACTAATATGAGCACCAAGAGGGACTTCATACTGCTTGCATGTATGAACCTTGTATGAACCCATAGTGACAAATTACACAAGAAATCTAAATTATCCATAAAGGGTAAAATAAAAGACACAAAATAGGAAATAGGCAGATAGATCTTTCTCAGATGGAAAGGAGGACAAGGAGGAGAGGGAGGAAGGAACGGGAATGCAAAAAGATAATTGTGATGTGTCACATCCATGCACCAGTGTCACACAAGGACTGTAATATTGCACGGTGCAAACATGGGCTAATAAAAAGCAATTCTTACAAGAGGTGTCCCTAGGTGAGTGGGTAAGAGTGTATGTAAACTTTCTAGATATTGCAGAAAAAAATACAAAGAAAGGAAAATAATATTTCTACTTCCAACCAGAAAAAAATAGGTCAGATTTTCTTCTCCTATAAACAACCAAAAAGCAAACAAAATATATAAAACAATAGCTTGTAAGACCTTGTTCATCAGGAGGCAAAGGGTGATGATAACTGAAACCAAAGAACAGATGTAATCAGTGAGCATCTCAGCTCACTTTCTGGAGAGTTTCCAACCACAGTCCATGGAACAGAAACCAGGAAGGCTCCAATAGTCTCCCTGAGTTAGAGTAAGAAAGACCAGGGGCCAGCGTAAAGTTCAGTGACATAGCACCTGCCTGGCAAGCACGAGGTCCTGAGTTTGATACCTGGTTCCTACCCCAAAAAATAATTCCAAAAGAGATGCAGTTGTGGGCCACATCTGTGAACCCAGCATTCAGGAGGCTGAGGCAGGAAGATCACTAGAGTGCAAGGTGAGTCTGGGCTACAAAGTAGTACTCTATCTCAATAAACAAATAGAAGAAAGACCAGAAGCTGCAGGAGGGAAGAAGCAAGGACTGTGTATAGCGGGGTCCTCATAACAAACTGCATGGAAAGCTTCAGAGATCTAGAAAGAGAGTGCTTGGCATATTTCTCAGCGTTCTTATTACTGCACGTGTCTGAGGTGCCTAACTGACATGGGAAAGATCCATCAAGAAGGGTTTGATGGTAACAGGTGCAGTGCTCTTGTAAGGACAATGTGTTCTTTCACTAGCCAAATGGAAAGCTGGCTTCATGATTATAGAAGAGTTTGGTGATATCTTAAAAAGTTACACATACACATATTACCGAACCCAGCCATTCAAATGATAGGTATTTAATCAATAGTAATGAAGGTATACAGCTTTAAATACTCTTTACACAAGAGTTTTAACAATTGTGTTTATATCCAAAACTTGGAAATGACACAGATATTATGCATAGGTAAATGACAAACAAATTCTGGAACATTCTGCAGAAGATTGCTTCTAGGCTAGACACTGCAAACATAGTAAAATATGAATGAACCTCAAACTAAATTGACTGAGTAAAAGCATAGGGAAATACTGAGGAACTGCCTGATTCCATCTGCATAACACTGTAAGAAAATTCAAACTAATTTATAAAAACAAAAAATAGATTGAAGGTTGTCTTTGGCCTCATAGTTAGGAATGAAATGCTCATTATACTAATAATAGAAAGGGCTAAGCAGGCCAGGAACAAGGGTACTTGGGTTAATGTACATTAATTGTCTTGACTGTAATAGTGTAATGTTTATACTCTTGTCAAAACTCACCAAATTATAAATTTTAAATATGCACAGTTTATTACATATCAACTAGGAATTGACAAAAGTATTATAGTACCACTTTCTCTTTAAAGTTATAGAATATTACTCTTGTCTCACTAGTGTAAGAACCTGAAAGAGTGAATAAAAATTAGGAGGTATGATAGACATTGTGAAATGAAAGGAAACTGCTCAAAAGTAAAGAGCAACTGGGATGAGGGAAAAGAGAAAAGAAAGAAGGGGAAAATTGTGTGTATATGTTTTTACAGAATAGCTACATAGTTATACTACTCACTCCTATCACTTTATTGAAAGAAACAGTTAATAATTAATTATTTGATCAACCTTGCATGTCTCTATTTGTTTTCCTGAGTAACCACTTTGAAGATATCAATATGTAATGCAACAATCATTGTTAATTCCCTGTCACCTTGGCTGCAATTCAGTATTGCTTATACTGTTCCTGTGCAATTTTGTAAATGGATGTCTGTTACTATGTTTTCCTTCTTTTATTTTTAAAATAAAAAGAATTTTATTTTACTGTATAATAGAAAAAACATTAAGATAATGAGTACATAGCAGTGTGGCATATGATAGAAATAAATATACTCTAAGAAGTGTACAAGAGTTATACTTGTGTTATTCAGTGTAAGCTGGAGAAAATATAGAAAAATCCATTGATCTTACAGATATTAAATTAATATTTATAGATCTTACAGATATTAATGTGTAAACTGTGTTGATCTTACAGATATTAAATTGATAAAATGAACAACTAAATTGAGTATAGAAGAGACATTGTTAAAAGTGCTTATACTATGTATTCTCATTTTGTCCTGTAATGAATCATGAGTTTCTTAGCTTTGGGAAAAAATTCCTTATAAATTCTCTTCAATTTGTGAGTCAGGTTTCAACCTGGAGCACAGAACTATGAAGGTGATAGAAATTGTTGACAAGTCATTAAATGCAACAGATCAAACACTGCTGCTACAATGTAACCTAGAATGGCAAGGCAACGATATTTTAAGAGACTTAAAAGAAATTCTGCACTATTCCCCAGAAGCCATCATATTAGTGAAGTTTATCTCGGTCTTAAAATTCACAAAAGCCACACGCTGAATTGAATTTACTTCTAAAGCAGCAGCAACTGTGACTATGGTATCATCTTGTCCCCTCTACATCACCTTATTCTACTCAAAGATAAAAGACCACTTTCATTTCTGTCGGGGACAGAATAAACATTAACAATCAGAAGAAATTGCTTTTCCCTTCCACATCACTTTTAGCTTCTTTGTTACAACACACTCTCGGGAGATTTCCTACTGGCTGAAGACTAGGCAAATACCATTTGTGCTTCAGCACAGCAGCCTTTGATAACTTGCTGTACAACTCAGATTTTTCAAAACAATGGGTGAAGTTGTAGCAGCCGAGAGGTAAACCCACGTATGCCATAGAACTCTGAGAAGCTCATAAATCTCCATCTAGATGTCCCTGAAGTTTCTGCATGTTACTTTGGCTTACATGTGCACTATGCGTTTGTACATCAGAATAGACAATTTTAGTAGTATCTATGATGCCAGCTCTGTCACTGTTGATGAAGACCACTTTACTTCCTTCTGTTTTCTTACACTTTAGACAGGTTCCTTCCTTGCTGTAAACCTATGGCCTTTTCTAGGAACACTTACATTAGAAAACCTGCTGGGCTTCTTGTTTTGTCTTCTTGAGATGCAAATCTGAACATGGTCTCATCAGCAAGGAAAGCGTCCCTTTTCCCTGTCCTGGTGGGAAAACTGGAGCTAACCTTAACAAATGCTGACTGCCCAACACAGATGACCTGAGCAAGTTAACACAGCTTACCCACGGGAGCCTCCTGTGCTTTTCCAGTAGATCACTCTGGTACTTGAAATTTTTCCTGCCTATTATTGGAGGGAAGTTGGACTCATTCTCTCTCTGTTGCAGTGGTCTTGGGTAAAAATCTTCCTTGCCAGTTTATGTTCATTTTGTGCCATTTTTCTTTGACTCTGTCCTTGAGAAAGCATCAATAACAATATCCAATAAGTAATCTGGGGAGTTACAGCTTCCTGTTCTGTACCCATTTAAATTGAGAGGCCCCAGCATACCAGTTCTATTCCTTTAGATGTTTTTCGCCATTTTGACCCTGAATGTCTGCATTCTACACCCAATAAATCATGTCCCACATAAGTAGAGATTAAAATTAATTTATTTTAGGATATTTTGGCTTCCCTTGATATTAGATATCTCTGTAATCTCAATGTCTTCATTGACCTATTGATTCCAAGATGAAGGAGCAACTAAACAAGCTCCGGGTGGGTGTTACCTAGAGAAAAGCCTGCGTTCTTGCATGGCGATGACTGCTGCACTGTGACGATTGCCGTATCACACAACTCTGGCTACATAAGGGAGACCCTTAGGCCACAGCTCCAAATTAAAAGTCACGGAGACAGATCTGGTTCTTCAGTTACTTTTGTCTCCATGCAGATCTCAGGTTCCTCCACTGTAGGGAGGAAACTGAAAGTGGTAGTGGCCACTGTCATCTTACAGGGAGAGCAGGAATCTAAAACACTTGTTTAAACCTTGCTCAGAATGGTCATTTGGAAACTTAGCCAGAAAAGAAGGAACTGTTTCACAAAAATTACAGACCAGCCTTTGCTTTTGTGGAATTTACTCTGTGACATGGAATCTGCATGGCTACCCTGCAAAGGTGGCCCTGGTCCTGAAATGGATAAACATTTTAAATTAATGACTAATTACCCAATATATAGTATAATAATGTAAGATATAAGATATAACAGAGGTGTATATCATTGTCTCCCATGCTGACCCCATCTCCAGCACATGTGCAGCTAAAGCGAGCGGATACTCTCTTCAGATACACCTGTCACCCACACATTCAGACTGCTTTTATTTTTTATCTATAAAATTAAACTTTAACATTTGTAATGTTTTTGTTGCTATGATTGTTACTCTTTTTCTTTATCTCTTGACTCGTAGTATTTTGGGCTTCTTATAATGTAGCTACAAAGTACACATGAGCTAAAAGGTTATTTCTACCCACACTCCTACAAGGAAACTCAAAATCCTCACAATCATTCTCTTTACACTTTCTTTGCTTTGCTTTTTTAGAGGCAGAGTTTCATTAGGTAGTTTATACCACTCTTGAACTCACTATTTAATCTGGCATGAAAGTCTTGGAGATCCTCTTGCCTCAGCCTTCCAGCTGCTGGGTTTATACTTCTGTGTCACCACACCCAGCTGTTTTCTCATAATTTAAATAAAGCATTTTGGAACTATAAAGTAAACCTAGGAAAGGTAATGACTTTACAGTTATCAATTATCAATGTCAGCATTATTGTACTGTCATCACATGTGAGTAATGACTGAAATAAATATTTACCTAACAATTTAGAATAGTGTTATTTGGACCCCCAGATAAATTATATGGAATGATGACTGCAATTATTACTTAAACCGATTAATGATAATTGTAACATTTGTGAAGATATATGCAAAACAGCATCTGATTTGGAATCTTTTACAATCTATGAAATGTGCTCTATAGAATTATGTCCAATCAAACCAAGAAAATAACAGCAGAAGTTAGGTCTTAAAGTTTACTGCTCACTGGGAAAATAAGGATAAAGACAAATGTAAATTCTCATCCATGTAAAAAAAGAAATGTTCTTAATGTTTTCACCATTACTACATTTGCTATCCAAAAAGCTTATGAAGTAAAGAGAATAGACTGAACATTTTCTATTTTGAGCAAAGATTTTTCTTCTTATTTTGGCTCCATTTCTTCCCTATTCTTTATTTTCTTAAGGCTATTGTTTTAAAGTGTGCTTGTTTTTTTTAATGTTTCATATTTTCTTTTGTTTTAGTCCATGTGTACAGTACATAATGTTTATAGTCCCCGTGTAGAGTTCATCCATGTACATAATACATCATAAGTGTCCCAGGGAATGAGTTTGAAGAAGAAAGCTGAAGGATGACAGCTACAAAGCACATTCGGTGTTTACAGAGGTGGACACCTCAGAGAGACCAGACAAGGGTACTGGCCATGGGGAAATAAAGTCAGAGGAGAATACTGTCTCCCTAGCAATAAGAAAGAACTCAGCGCAAATGAATAGCAGAGTAACTTGAAGAGAAAAAAAAATCAGCTTCATTTGGCAACATGGTAGTAACTTTTGCATCCAACAAAACTTGATCCCTGGTGAGTGGGATCAAAAGAGTGAAAAAATAGGAAGTAGAGAAGGTGAACATACACAATCTTCTGGTAGAATTTTACCACAAAAGCTAGCTGAATATTTGGAGAAGTGGCTGGAGAAAATGTGTTGAAATGCAGACAGTGTAGCAAGTCCAAGTGCTCATGTGACTGAGCAAGCAGGAGAACTCAGCCCTGTGGAAGACCCGGCTGAGGACTGTGCAAGGGTGAGAGGGTGGATTGATTGGGCAAACACAGGAGGGTTCCCGAGTGGTTGACATTTGCATTTCTGAGTAGAACAGGTTTGGTGAGCAGGACTGAAACCCCCCCCATATTCATCTTTGTTCCGCAGCATCACTGGAGGATACGGCAAACAGACAGTTGTTTGTGCCCACTGTTGAGGCTTTAGCAAGTGTCACAGAGGGAGAAGTAGGTGTGACTGCAGAAGGAGGTGACTACAATAATGGACAATGAAATCTACGGTGAGGAAGAAGGAAGGAAGACTCAAAACAGACTGAGGGAAAAACTGGAAGATGCAAAATACCAGATCTGTTGGATGAGGAGGGTAAGGACACACGGTAATGTTTTCGGGAGTCTGCCTTCCTGTCTTATGCCATCCAGCAACACGTTCACCAGATGTTTTATCACTCCTCAAAGACAAAGACTCTCATGAAAAACATCTTCCAGAACTGCTTCAAAAAAAGGCCAGAATGATGGGACAAGTGTGACTGAAATGGGGGTGGGTGGTGTTTTCAGTGAAGTTAATAGCAACCTGCTATTTACTGTAATGATTTCTTTAGTTTAAACATTCATCCTGTAACTGGATCACAACTCAGACAGCCTACATTTGAATGAAAGATCCACATTGGTAGAAAGTGTTTGGCTTCTTTGTTTTATTTTGGGAGCTTAGCATAGCTCCTAGAATGTAGTACCTGGTCAATAAATAAACATTCATCACATACTATGCTCTTTATGTGTACTTTTAGGCATTGTGCATACAATTTTTACTGAAACTAACAAGCACATGATTACTTTATTAGAGAACAAGTACTGGGTCAAAGAACTATGAGAAAACCATTAAAGCTTTAGTGAAAGCAATGCTTAAAGAAGCTGTGGTGAATGAATGCTGGTGAATCAGAAGCTAATGAAATGTTGGCTAAGTTGCCAAGGGGCATTATATGCTTCAGAAAAAGTAGAGAGTAATTCTATGGTATCTTCTATATTGGATGTTTACTTCCTTTATGTTTACACTTCCATAGTCTTTTTCAGGTTTTGGAATCCAGCAAGTAATTGCCAAAATCTCCTAGGATAGTTATCAAGTGATCTTACAGATTTACTTTTCTATCAGGGGATCTTACAGATTTACTTTCATAGCAAGAGTAATCTAACTTCTTATTTTCATTCTTAACATTTGTTTGTACTCAGTTTTTTATGATAATATTTTTTTGGTGTTTGTGGAAGCTTGTCTTGGTTACCTTCTCCCCACTGAGTCACAGTACCTGATGCCTGCAACCCTCGGGAGGAGAGGTTTACTGTGGTTCACAGGTTGTACAGGGTTTAGTCCATAGCAGGCTGGATCTAAGGCTCTGAGGAAGAGTGACGTGGCAGCTGGAAGCAGAGAGTGTCAAGGGCAGAAAAGAGAGAGACCCATCCAAGCCATGCCCCAGCGACCACCTCCTCCAACCAGGCTTCACCTCCCAACATTCCATTTAGCTATAAACTCATTGGTGGGACAATCCACCCATGAGTATCAGGTCCCCATGATTCAATCACCTCCCTAAAGCTCTACCTATGAGCACATCAGCTTTTATAAGGGGTGGGCTCATTTAAATATAAATGATAACAAATATCTTTGTATACATATATATTCTAAAAGGATGGCAAATATTAACTATGTTATACCTAAGGTGGTAAAGAGATAAAGATGACCTACACAGTTATTTAAATTAGAGGTTGAAAATTTTTCACTATTTCGGAAATATCTTACTGAAAGGAAATTAGGAAACATTTCATACAACATTAAGAACATGCTTTGAATTACATATTAATTCCTGCAAAGATCCATAAATCCAAACTCTGACTTATTTTTAAGTATACGCTTGAGCAAATGCTACGGTAATATTACTGATGTCACCCATTTAGCAAAATGAAATGTATACTTTAACAAGTCCACATACTTATGCCATTAGAATCATAGAATATTAATGCCTGAAGCTATTTTAATTTTGCTGATGAGCATATAGGAAGATTTTTATGACACTTTTGTCTTTATGGAGCAAAAAATACCAATAGGTTTCGAGATCATCATAGACTTTCAAAATAATCGTCAAGGTAATTTAGGACAACAGGTGAGTAAAAGTACAGAGGTAAGTTTTGAAAAATCAGATTCTTAAAAGTGACTTTTCTTTGACTATTTTATATAATAATAATTGGTGTCAGGCACACAGCTGCAATTACCACATAATCACTGTGAAAGTCATGTGTGGGCAGATGGTAGCAGTGTTTGCGAATGGAGATAACACTGAATTTTTAACAAGTGACAAAAGGGTTGGCATAGTGCAAACAGCGCACCACAGTCCTTGGCTGCCAGCCAGGCAGCTCCACGTGCTGCCCTTCTGTCTCACAGAAGGCTGGCATGCTCACCACCGTGGTGATTTCTGTCTCTCAAGCACAGAGAGAGAAGGAATAAATGAGTAAATGATTTCTCTTTATATTTGAAGCTTTATTTGATTTGATGATTTATGATAACAGTACAACACAAACCCCTGAGCATGGTAACCAGCAGTAACTGATCAAGCAAAGTCTGTGTTCTTGGTGAGAGCAAAGACGAAAGGGATGATTTCAAACATCTGCCCTCCAAATTATTAGGTGTGCGACTTCAAGGAGATGACTTTGCTCACCTGTGCGTCCATTTAAGCATCTTTAAACTATGAAAAATAATCATGTGAAAAGCTAAGAAGATGATTCTTGTACAAGTTACTTACTAAAAGGCTGGGCAGAAGGAAAGATGAGCTGCCAAATGGCAGGCGTCCAATCTCAGGAAGAATCTAAGCACATATGTGCTTTCCAACAATATTCTCATTATCTCTTCTTTCATATGAACTCAAAAATAGGTGGAATGAAAGAAAAACCCTGTCTTCATCTCATTATTCTAGAGGGTCAGGAACTTGGGCAAGTTAGAGTGAGGAGGCTCAAACAGCTGCAGATGGTCATCACAGCACCACTGGAGACACATACTTGCGGTTCTTGTCTCTTCCTCACGCTGCCCTTGAAACATCCAAGATAGTTTTCCTCACACACATGTGACACTTGAGCTGGGATGCTTAAACTTGTCTCTTCAGAGGCTCTCCTTAGGGCTTGGCTTTCCCATTTTGTGGCTTTTATAACTTTTAACTTACCGTCCTAAGGACAACATTTCTAACACATAAATCTAGAAGTTGCAAAGTTTCCTATAATGTGAGCCATATATTTTCCCCACACTGTATTTCTTATACAAGACATATCCCATATTTAACACAGAAGGAAGCCAAACTAAAGGTGAAGGCCAGCAGAGATGCTTCCCTCTTGGAGAATGGCTGCCATAGCTTTAGCTCAGTTAACTTTGCACAGCACACACAGCATTGCTCCCACTTTGCGATAAAGACCCAGCATTTTATACCCTTTGCAGTCCTTCAGTCATGAGGGCATCTCTGAAGAGTTGGCATCCAGTGCTCACAGCATCTAGGCTGTGGAAATGCAGCAAGGTAAAACAAGCACTCAGACCACTGATATTGTCTACGGTGCTACCTCTGAAAGTTACTTCAAAAATTAAATGGATTAGTTTCAAAAGTGCTGACAACCATAGCAGACACACGTTAATGGACAGCACCATGTGAGGTGGCTCTGATTCACCTCTCTCAGAATCCAGGGGTTGCTTCCTCTAGGCCACTGAGTGTGATACAGGACCTGAGAAAACACACCTGCCAATGAATACCTGAAGCTGCCCAACTAGCAAAAGTTCCTTCCATTCTGTACTTAATTAAGCTATTTAAGAACAGCCATAATTAGTGACTAGTTACAAGGCTCCTTTTAAATTCTGCAACCTAAATAGGGCAGTTTCCAAGGAGCACTGTGCCATAAAGATTAAAATATTTAAATGGCACTGCTTGTAATGACCAACTTAATTTACACTCATGATTTCAAAGAAATTTCAAGATTATCAATAGCTTTCTTGTTAAGCTCCAGTGAGGTGTCAGTTCCTGTGTAGTAGCTTAGCATATTATTTTTTATGTTTCTATTATGCCTCTCTGAGATAGGTATTATTTTCATTATGATATGTAGGTAAATGGAAAATTATAAAGATTAAACAAATTTAAATGCATTAACATACATACTTCAGCAAATATGAATTAAAGTCAGATTTTAATCTAGGTCTCTTTAATTTTAAGACCATACATGCAAACTATGTTATATAACTTGCCACAGCAAATAATGCAAAAGTGATTATATTTAAAGAATTTGGAGAGCTCTTTGTAATTATCTGTGATCTCTTTAGGGTAATTTGCCTGAGATTTTTCAGAGAAACAAAGGCAGATTGTTTTGATCAAGGGAATGCCAGAAGGCTTCATTGACTATTTAAGAGAGTACAAGGACTCTGGAAGAAAAATCTTTAGCTTCTTAATGAGTCTGTTGATAGAAAAAATGGTAGCATAGCTACTGTATTCTCCCCAGCGAATTATGGTGTGACCACTATGGTGTCACAGGTATGGTGAAACAATTTCTATTCTTTGTTTTTAACTTTTTACAAAAAGGATACTGAGTAGTTGGTCTTATTACTGTTTTGTATAAATACTAGTTTTACTAAGCTACAGACACTATATCAGTGTAAGGAAGCACTGACTTTTTCAACTTGGCCATTTTTCCAGTGAGTAGAATTTAGGATTTGGTGAATTAATAAGTAACTAAGTCATATAATTAAAAAGAAATGCTTACTTCCATACTTTCCATGACTCTACTGCCACAAAATGTTACACGGAAACTTCCCACCACTGCACAGAATCAGCACAGGCGGCCGAGTTTCAACTTCTGGTTCATTTTCGTCTTTGCATGGGACTTTCTCTGGCCATTGGCTCTTCTGCCCCCATATACAGCATGTGAGACGTGACACAGTATTATCACATTCCGACAAAAAGCTCTAGCAATGGCGAATGGAAACTCATGCAAAAATACTTAGGGTTGGTCATGTCACTGAGCTACTTGTTCCATGAAAACTTAAACTTCCCAAGAGGGATTAAATTTCGGGGACCTAAATTATAAACGACTTCATGACACACCCTCTGTGGTTTACTCTCTTCCTACTTCAGTTTGCCATCCCTGTCCCAACGTTTCCTGGGATCT
Organism: Dinomys branickii; assembly: GCA_004027595.1. Lineage (NCBI taxonomy): Eukaryota > Metazoa > Chordata > Mammalia > Rodentia > Dinomyidae > Dinomys > Dinomys branickii. The sequence goes on along the minus strand of PVLD010010453.1, from coordinate 11,654 downwards.
CACTATAAATATAGGGCTTGCATTCAAATGCTTTTTCCAGAAGCAATTTCTGGGAACCCAGTCTAATTACTTACTGCTCTCTGTGATATCAGGAAAACAAGCACAAACCCAAATAAGCTTATGAATACCAGGCAGAGGAGACACTATCCTAATAAACACAAATGGTAAGTTAAAATCTCACAAGTGTTCTAACATGGTTAGAGAAAATACCATGTAGCATGGACTGATATAAACTGGGAGCCGAGTTACACTTGGAAGTAACGAGAGTCCTCTCTGAGGAAGTGACGTTTAATGTTTCGCTATAAAAGGCGTGGGAAGGCCCAGAGACACTCCAAAGGGAAGGAATGTGAGCACAATCAGAGCAGAAAGGACAGAGACAGAGGGCTTCAAGGTGAAGTTGAGAAGGGCAGGCCTGGGAGCACTGCGGAGACCAAGGTTAAAATGGATACACTGGTTTTTTCCCAAGTTGACAGAGTTCCTTTGCAGAATAAGGACTGTGTGTTGGATCTTGACCCTGCCAAACCTCTTCCTGGAAATCATATGATCAAAAGAAACTTCTAAGGTAAGTACGTATGAACCGTCTTTGGTATCATTCGAAGACAGGGGTTGCATCAATTTCAAAGAACTTGTAAATACAGAATTAAACTCCAATCTCTGACTGAGTTAATGCTGGAGCATGAAACATGGCTGCTAGTGGTGGATGCATATGGTGCGCAAAGGGCAACTGAAACAGACAGAGAGAGAGAGAGAGGAGAGGAGGTTGGAAATTCTAGCTGGAGGACAAAAGAAACATCCCAGAAAGGAGAAATCCAATATCAAATGCTAAAAATCCTGAACACAGATCTCAGACCTAATTAGTGCTAGCGCCAACGGTAGGAAAAGAGCTTCACAAAACACAAATGAACATTACAGGCTTAGAGAATCATTGCTCTGGGAGAATAAGACAAACACAGGACAGCTGGTAACTCTTGCAGCTATTCAGGGTGAAGGGACAGAAAAGAGATAAAGTTAAATATTTGTGTCTGAACATGAAATCGAAGAAGACAGGACAAACCATCTCTACATCATCCACATTACCACCACCACTTCCAGCAACGCCAGACATCAGGGAAAGTGCATTTCATGACTCAATTGCAGCACGGACTCTTCCTGCCCACAAAATACTCAAAAACAGAAAAAAATACACAGATTATATGTAAATGATATGAAATCATTCACAAGAAATATTAGTTGAAAGAAGAGAAGTTAAAAAGTTTTCACATAGTTTCCCATTGTTTCTGAAAAGAGGGATGAAAATAAAAGACATACACATATATGTGTTTAATTTTAAATGAAGGAACTACAGACCAGAAAACAATAAATGGCCTGCTGCTAAGGGGAGAAATGAGAAGAAATGTCATGGAAACAGCTGGTGAGTGACACTTGCAGCATCACATATTGAAAGCACAGTCAGGTTTTATATATTAAAAACGAATCAATATGAACCAGACGCAAATGAGATTAAGGTAAACAACTGCATGTGGCTGAGTAGGAGAAAGAAACATCAGTTCTGCGTTTTCACAATTTATTTTATTTGCAACCTGCGTTTCATTGTGGGAAACATTGTGCAGACTGGGAGTGTGAAATGGAAAACAGATACATGCACATTTCCTTCTCAGAATATGCACCTGCACGGATTGCACTAGAAAATTGATGGGAGGTGTATTTCGGGACCAAAAGCAGGCATGCTCGTGGCAGCACCTTCCCAGTTTGGCATTGACTAGCCTCTTGGGGTAAAACTGCAGTACAGAGAAATGCCTGCAGCAGAAGGATCAAGGCCAAAGAAATGCATGACACAAAGTCTGAGACTGTGGACAGGTGTGCGTTATTGGTGGAAAATATCTAAAAACATATGAATATGGCTGGAATTCAGGAATCTGCCCAGGGACTTTGGAGACTGTGACATTGCTCAATACATGCTAAACACAAATGCACTAGTACTAAGGTTACATAAGTAAATGCGGTCTAATCATTCTTATTCTTAAAGGAGAAATGTGGAGTCTCCTTTGTTCCGTCAATGACAATATAGAATTAGACAAATGATAAAGAGACAGAGATAGATAAATTTCAAGTGGGCAGAAACCAACAGTTTCAGGCCAGGGATATAGCTTAGTGGCATAAGCACTTCCCTTGCAAGCCTGAGGTCATGAGTTCAATTCCTCATACCAAACAAAAGGGAAAGAGAAAAAAAGTTTTATCTTAATGAACTGAAAAAATAATATAGAAAAGAGGTAGCAATAAGCTAGTTGAGAAATTTTGATGTAATTGCACATTTCTATAAAATCAACAAGATCTGTTGAAATTTGACACACCATAGCATTTAGAATAAGACTCCTAGGAGGATGTACACAAAGCAACCAGTCCAACAGATGATTATAGAATCGCTCATACAGAACTATTTCGGGTGCACCATCACAGACAGAAAGAGTTCAAGTTTACTGTTACTTTGATTTTTCTCACCTGCTGGCATCACTCAGTACTTAATGAAAGCAAAATCTCCAGATTGTAGATTACAGCCCTACAGGGTAGGGAAAACAGGAGAAGCTAATAAATGAATTCTGCGCTCACCTACCCAGCTGAATAGCACAGTTACAAAGATCAGAGTCAAATCAGAGCTGCTTTACTTTAGAAACAATAAAAATGTAAACTTTTGCAACACTAGAACTGTGTTCAGTGAAATTCTGTGTATAGACTTCGGCAGCGAGGATCATGGTGATGAATAGCAGAAGTGTTATTTTTGAGTATAAAAAGCTCCTCTTTGTGAAAAACAAATCGTGTTTATCAGAAACATTGTTAGAAGGAGCTCTGTTCTTCATGTCTCGGTATAATTCTGAAACTTTATCCAGTGGGGGATGGAGTAGATCATATACACATGAAGTAGTCTAATAATATATTAGTTATATATTGTACACCTAATCCATATAAAATGTAACTGAAAGATTTATTGTCAGCAATTCAAAACTAAAAGAAATGAGGTATGTCAAGTCATATAATATGCCAAACACTGATGTTTATTGAATAGTTAATATTTTAAAAGAGGAAGTAGCTTCTTTGAAGACATACAGAGAAAAAGACCTTCACAATATAGTTTGCTTACTCAGAACATATGCTTGATTAAACTTAGAAACAACTGCAAATTAATATACTACATTTGCAAATTGAAATAAAAGAATAAAACAAACTATGAATTAAGAACCAATTAGAGCCGGGTATTTATACTTGGAGAAAGCTTCCTTTAAAAGAAGTTCTGCCAATGAGCAGATGTGAACAGAGCAGCCCAGGAAAAGCAAAAGAATATGCACCTACCTGAATACACACAGGTACAAACCTTAAAATATAAGTAAAGCAAATTATATATTCTGAGCAGAAAAACTTACCGTATCAGGTATTGGTTTAATCCTTTTTCAACAGAAATAAACAGAACCAAACAAAATCATAAAGAAACAATATCTAGTGTAGTACTAGCATTTTGGAAAGTGATCAGAAATGTTCCCCAGTTCCTGAAATGTGAAAACCTAGACAATGCACAGGTGAAATAGCACTGATGGTATGGGAACACAAACCAAACCCAACGACTAGAGAATATCTTGGGGCAGCCAGGGCTGACAGTGGTAAGGAGGAATACAGTCAAGGACTGCTAAATTACATAACCTTCAGCGAGATAGGGTTTTGCCCATTTGTTTTAACGATGGAGTGAAGGGGTGTGGATTCTGGAATTTGAGAGAGGACCGTATAAATAGCGGTCCTGTGCTCTAGCTGCACTGCTTGTGATAGCTGTAAGAAGATTGCCATATATGAAGGTCAAAGAATCCCATTGATTTTGAACATCAGTGAGCCATTACTAGGAGTTGAATTCACTGGACAGTATTTTGATTTTTTCTGAATTAACTCACCCTCACAACACTATGATGTGAGCTGTCATTGCTTCTCCATGTGACACATGAACCAACAAAGTGATACAGAGCTAGTTAATGACATAATCAAGATTGGATCCTACAATCTTTTTTTTTTTATTTTAAAGACAAAAGAATGGAGACATATAAACCAAAGTAAGAACCAGGTCCACCCGCTAGTTCCAGGTCTTCACCTCCTCCCACCTCTTGATCTCCAGTAATGCTGTTCCCCGCCCCTTGCAGATGGGCACTGGGTGCACTTACGATCCTGGGCACAAGTGGTGTGAGGTCTCTCCCACCCGTGCTCACTGTGGTAGTCCAGGGTGTGTACTAAGTTTAGTTATTAGTTCTAGAAGAGGGTTGGAGGATTTTCTCAGGTCTGCTGTGTAGAGTATGTTGTCTCTCAGACTCTAGGACTGCTGTTTTTCGTGTAATTTGTTGCTATGCATTCATACAAGGTTCATATATGCAAGTAGTATGAAGTTGCTCTTGGTGCTCATATTAGTAGTTTAGGGTGAGTCCTGAAGCCCGTGGACTCAGCCCATGGCTGTCAGGAACACATATTGAGTGTTTAGGCCACCAAAACTCAAGGTGCTCAGAGAGACAGTTCAGGGAGGGAGCTGAAGCCTGGTAACTCAGCTTGGGCTTCCTACTTGGTGCTGGAGTGAGAAGGGTATGGAACCTTGTGGCCCACCTCCATCAGCAGCTCCCCCTTACTGTTGTGCTCCAGTTCCCATTTGTTCTTTGGCTGGTTCCCTGGGAATTGCTGTGGCACTGGGGTTGCTGCCGCTGCTCTCTTGGATCTTACAATCTTGTGTTGAAATTTTATACAATAGTTTTTATGGCTTATTTCTCTTACCTAAAACAAAATTTAAAAAATAAGGTAGTGGTCATGCAAAACAGTGTTTTGAAGTGCTCACTGTCACCCAGCTAATAAATGGTTCAGGGGATATGAACCCAAAAAACACCAGACTCAACATAAATTCTTGAGCCTTAAACTATAGCTCAGCAGTATTAGTGAAACACATAACTGTGTAGGCATGAGCGTGGGCATGTGAAAAAGATAGAGACGGAGACAGAAATGCAAACTGCACTCAAATTCCCAGAATATGTGCTTTCAGCAACAGTAAGAGCCGCACCTGTGTACACAAATTTGTAGTCACATTCATGCCTCCTAACTCGAAAATAAATGATTATTGCCCTATTTACCTGAGAAAGAAGATCCCAGTGGAGAGGGACACTCCTGTAATAGAGGTCACTAAATTGAGACCCAGAAAGCTTTTTGGGTTTGATGGCGTGTTGCTAACACAGTGTCCAGAATGCAGCAAATGATCAAAAAGTTAACTGAACAAGGGATAGAGTGAATAGGAGGTCCCCAGGCCAGGGTAGTGTTGTTCCTGCAATCATCCTTCATATGTAAAGAATTGAATAGGTGAATTTTTTTTTTTATTCACTGGAGAAGAATAATACAGGAAACCATGTAAGTAGATCTATGATAGAAAAGGATCCAAAATGTAGGCAAACTATAACTGACATGGACAGAAGAGAAGCCAGTAAAGGAAAAGACAAAAAAGGACAGAATAAGTAAGAATAAAATAATCTATTATCTGAGAAGCCGTACATTTCAGTGATTGCAGAAAGAGCTGTGTATCTTTATTCACTGAAAAGGTGAATTGGCTCTTGTTTTATGTTCTACCTTATCAAAATGACATTGTCTGTAATGATCATTTTAGCTATACAAATAGTGTTTGTGATACACATTTCTGGATATGGACATAGGACACTACCAAATGTGTTTCACAGGCAATTTTGAAGAAACCTGCGTATTTTTAGGATGTTAATTTTGTTTTGCTTATACTTAGCTGCCTTTCAAATTAAATATTTGACTGAGCTGGCACGGTGTAGTTTCATGAAGCAGAGGAAAACACAAACATGAATTGAGGCACATTTTTCCCAAAATTCCTGAAAATTTTATTGCAGCTAGTAGGCTCAAAAGAGTAATATTACTCTAAAGCTTAAAAGGGAATTTTTGATTGGATCATGAGTATAATTGACAACCAGAATTACAAATAAAGACAAGATTAAATAATTTGGTATAACTATGACATGTTTCTCCTAGTATTTAGTCTGTAACAAAGAAATGCAAAATTGGTACATTTATTTGGCCCCAGAGTCTGACTGTGCATCTGCAGAATACTCACCTTTAGGTTAGCAAAGAAATAACCCTTCCCACTGCTTCTTCACTGCACATTTTCTCTTGAACACTCTTGAGCTTTGTTCATATTTTGAACACACTGAAATGAAAGGATAGTTTCTATGCTACTTAGGAAAACACACAATTCTGTTTCTATAATAACTTGGGTCTTGAAAACAGCCTGTAAATCAAGTTATTGGTAATGTAATATTTTACAATGTCCTAAACAATCCCATAATTAAACAGAAGGGACAACAATTTGTCATTTTCACAAAAATAACTCTATTAAATGCTACTCATTCTTTTCCTGTTTATATGCTTTTGCAAAATATGTTTATATACATGCATTCTAGAAGTTTCATTTTCATCTAGAACTTATTAAAGTACTATCAGAATTCTGTCATTACTCTCAGAAAATTACTCTAAAAGCTTGAGAGTCGTGAAACTAATAAAAACCTAAGGATGCTGTGTAAAGTTGAATCATTTTGAAGCCACATGTGTGAAAATACTCAGATTGCTTCAGATAAAGTATTGGACAAACCAGTGAACCCGGGGCCAGAATAGTCATTAAAGCCACCGGTCCCTGCAACCTTGAAGGTGGGCATCAGCACAGGACTTGCTTTGGTCAGGGAAAGGTGTGTGGGTCTGTGATACCTGGGCAGAAATACTTAACCGCAGTGGAGTGCAGTCATCTGATTTTGATGTTTTTCTGCCGTGACAAATGTGGAGGAGCACATCAATCTGGCAACGCAACAGTGAGCCATCCTACACAGCACAGCTACCCCAGGCAGTCATTTAGACACACAGAGCTTCTATCCTAGCAAAACAAAAACCCCACACTTGCTACATTAGACGACAAATCAACAAACTTTTTCAGTAAAATTAGAGCGTAAAACAAGGCTCTTTCACACCAATTCAAGAAACAAAAACATAAGCAGTCCCTTCAGAAATAACAAAATTCTATGCTTCTACAATTATGGCTTTTTTAAAAATTACTTTTTGTGTCACTATCCTTTTTTTTGGCAATATTTAGCCATCAAAAATTTTCTACCTCAACAATCCACTCAGTTCGTCTATTACAAAAGCAGTCTAATAATATGTACATAAAGAGTGTGGCTACATTCTACCAAACCACTATTTATAAACCAAGAGGGTGGCTTGATCTGGGTAGTTTTCAAGCTACTCAGATTTGTTGGTTGATTCCTTCTGCAGCATAACTTAAAATAATCTAAGGTAACCAACCTTTACACCTTGATATCAGATAATATGTTACCAGAGCGGGAGAAGTTGCAGTGAGATGCAGTAATGAAGAACACACTGCGAGAGGGAGCAGGCAGTCATCACGACCTTCTCACGCCTCTCAGAGATAGCGATTTTCATCATTCATGACTTAGAAATGTTGATCAGGACTCAGCTGATTTTCAAGTTAAATATTATTGAGAAATAATTCACATACAATGAAAATCATTGCACTTTTAAGATATACAACTCAGTGGTTTTAGTATTTTCACAAGTAGTATGGCCATCAACATTAAGAAAATTTAGAATGTTTTCGCCCTCCCAAAAATACCTATTAATATTCACTTTCTTTCCCCTTTTACTCACCTTTCATTCACTTTTACCTATTAATATTCACTTTCCGTCCTTACCCACCCCCAGTGCTCGGCAGCCACTGACCTTCGTTCTGTTAGGGAATATGCTGTATTTACCTGCACGAGATCATACCACAGTCTTTGATGTGGCTGTTGTCGTCTTTTCCAGACACGGTCTCGCTATGCAGTTCATACTGGCCTTGAGCTCACTTTGTAGCCCAGACTGGTCTCAAACTTGCAACCAGCCTCCTGCCTCAGCCTCCTGAGTGCTGCGATTACAGGCGTGTGCCCCCATGCCTGGCTACCATAGGCTTTTGACTGGCTTCATCCATTTAGGGGAAGGTTTTCAACGCTTCATTCCTTCTTGGTGCTGAATATAGTACTATCCCATCATATGATTAGGTCACATTTTGCTTATGTGTTAATTGATAGACAGCTGTGCTGCTTTACCTTTTTCACTATTATTAATGCTTCTATGAGCATTAATGCTCATTATTTTTGTCTAAATATAGGTTGTCGTTCCTCTTGAATACATATGTAGACGTGGAAGCCCTGGGGGATACAGTAACTCCACATCTTGGGGAGCTGCCAAACTCTTCTCCAAAGTGGCTCTTTATACATTCCCATCTGTATATATGTTTATGTTTTCTGTAAGCAGCTACAGGTATTTCATGCTAATTCTAAAGTATGCTGTTTCAGGAATAGGACCAGAAACTTGTATGATTGTAACATGGGTGAACTTTACCTGCTATTTTATAATTCACTCATAACAAAATGTAAAGTTTGGCCCTTCAAGCTCCAAGACTTGAAAAATTTCAGAAAATCTCACCTGCATTGAATTCACCCATGGAAACCTTGGGGATGTCACCATGCTAACAGACAAATGCATATGGCAATTGGTTACTTTAATGACCAAATTACAATATTTGGTAACCCCTGCGTAACCTAAGGCGTGAAATGAAACTTCAAATGCGGACCTCATTTTTATAGAGCACCTGTGGAGGGTCACTCAGACCCCTCCCAAGGCTGGAGCTGGCACCTCCTCCTGCTGCACGTTCCCTTGCTCAGGTTCAAAGCTGCCCCTTCATCGCAAAGCAGTTGCTTGTATTGTAGGATATGCACACCACTGCCTACCCCCACCGCTCTTCTACTCGCACAGAAACCCGGAAGCAGCAATGTTTTCTCCTCCCGTCAAGGAGCAGCTCTCCCTTCTAACAGTGCTCCCACCTGCCAGGATAATCAGGATGAATCTAAACTCACAGCGTTGCTTAGACATTTTTTCCCTTCATCTACCTTTCTTTCTGCAGCTGCGGTCCCCTGAGGACCATCCTCAGTCACTTGTACATGGACCCCATGCCAGGATCTCCTTTGGGGAACATAAATGTGTAGCTCTAATTGAAAGTGATGGGAAAGATCTTACAGTTTGAAGGTCTGTAAGGTTTTACTTTGTTTGAGTGATTATTATTCTCGTTTTATATTGAAGAAAGCAATCAGAATCATACTAGGTCCATACTAAATAAACTGACTTACATGACTGATAAGAAAAACTTCAAATGATGGATTTGCAAAATTTCATTAAATAAGATGTATCTCTAAATCTTCTTTTATTTTGACACCAAACTCACTGAAGAAAGCAAACAGGCAGCAAATAAACACCGTTGACACACCCAGGTCATGAGACAGGCTGAGGAGCTGGCGGCCAGATTTTCATAATAGCTCTGTGCTTACTGCTGCTCTGCTCGAAGGTGGGTCAATCAACTTTTCTGTGTCTCAGTTCACATAGTTGTGGAACAGGGATAACTAAGACAATTTGCTCGGGTTTATTTTCAAAGTTCCTAAGTATTTATGGTTCCAGAAACTGGTCTTACAGGGAAATGTCACAAATCATTTATAGTTGGAGGAATAAAGGGCAGAATTTTTCAAAATAGAAAGCTCAAAATGTTTACTTACCTGGTAACTGACTATTTCCACCACCATGAGTTTTTCATCTGAACAGTCATTTTGCATTTTGTTGCATTTACTTGCTAAATGAAGTTAGAAATCTCTAGAATTTTCTCTGTGTATATGAAGCCAATTTTATGTACAAAATAACCTGGAGGCTCCATACTATTCATTTATAAAGTTAATTAAAATGAACATTTTTCCTTTTATTTCCTAGATTATCTAGGAAAAATTCAGAGGCCAAAATATTTTTAAAGGGAATTTAGTTCATAGGAAATGAATGCCTTAATATAATTAATTATGTGTAAGATCAGATTCCACCTTAGATGAAAAAAAATATAACTTTGTCAAGGAGATTTAATCATCAACACTTAGTTCCAATCATTGTTGAGCAGTTTTAATAAATGCATGAAAACCTATTTTTCAAATAAATTTCCTATACTACATCTATAACGTCTCCAGAACCAAACAGTCTACTTTTCCCCACATTTCACTCAGAAGTAACTATTTCCATCCAAATGCTATAAAGTCAGCAGAAAACAAGCTTCAAGAAAGTTCTTACATGACTTCCTTTCCATCTTCTTAAAAAATGATTTATACAACAGTATTACAAGTACTGTTGAGCCAATGTTTCTAGAAATCATTGTATAATAAAATAACTTGTAGAATACTGTTCATTTCATTCATTACTAAGCAAAGTGCTTAATTACTTCACTCTGCCAGACTGATCCAAGGGCATATAATATTAGCTGAGAGTCTCTTAAACACATGGTGATTTCCAGGGATGCTACAGTGGCAGATAAGGTCCTTGTCTTTTCCAGATCATACCTCTCATACGTAGCTACAGTAAGCTAATAAATAATCAGACAAAATAATTACAACTCTTGATCATCTCTGTGAAAGCGATGAGCAGTGTGTTGTTGGAGAAAGCAATCAGAAGGTTTGGGCAGTTCTTCAGGTTATCAAAATGATTGAGTTCTCAAGAACTTATTTTTAATAATTTATGGTTTTTAAATAAACCCATCAAGAAAGGTTAGTAAAAGATTTCCCCATGCAACAGGAAAAGTAGGTACCAAGGATCGGAGTGAAGAAGGATTTGGAATGTTCAAAATGGTGATTGACAACCATGGCTTGTGAAACACACAGAGGAAGGAAGAGACAAAACAGAAGCTGTAAGAGGAGATGAATATGGGTCACACTGGTTCCCGGAATCTGGTGAGTGGTTTGAGTTTTATCAAGAGAGCAACAGGCAACCACTAGGACTTTAAGGGGGTAATGTGATTCAATTAGGTTTAAAAAGACTCTAGTGTGTCTATGATGGATGGAAACATAAGAATAAAAGTGAAAGCTTGGTTAGAAACTGGCAAAAATCAAACAAGAGAGGATAATAGCTTCCAAGTTCCACGGTACCCATGAGACAAACAACAGGCACAGAACATTTTGGGAAGGAATTGAAAAAGTTTAGTGATGTTTATAATTTGAGTAGAAAGGTTATATAAGTGAAGGAATTAGCTAGGTTTTTGTCTAAGTGATTTATTTTCTTCCATCAAAATGTTTAAGCTAATTCCTGTTATTCAACACTTGAAATTCTTCCCAACCCTTGATAGTATCGAAATCATTTTCTTTTTAACCCATACTTTGGGCAAATATTTGTATTCTGTTGTTGTCTTAATGTGTATTTCCCTTCCTACTGCAGAAAGCAGGTGAGTCATGACTGGTGTCTAGTGGGTAGAAAACAAAAAAATTATCCTACAAAACACACAACAGTCTCAATCTGAAAGGATTGCCTGGTCCCAAATGTTGAAAGTGTTAAGATTGAGAAACCTTTACTTCAAGCACACCCTAGAATTTCTGAAGTAATTTACACAATGTACATGTAGGTGACCGAATTTGAACTACTTTGATTTTTTTTTTATTTTTTTTATTTTAGAAACATAAAAGTACAAAAACATATTGACAAACAGACACCCATTATCATAGAAAATAGTACAATCA